>WSTH01000160.1:0-36138 GCA_019616345.1 Ceratobasidium sp. 395 | reverse complement strand
GAGCTGGCCGGGAAAGAGAGGAGACGGGCTGACCAGAGGCGGCGGCGCTGGGCTCGCTCTGGGTGGGCTTTTCTCCGGGTCTCGAAGTGTTTCTCTAGCTCCATATCTCCATAGCTCCCTAGTTTCTATTGTCTGTCTGGGATGAATAAATCAGTTTTTCTCTAGCTTGCCGAGCTGGTTCAGCAACGCCGTAGCTCTGAGTCGGGCGCGCCGCACAAGTTCCACCACTCGTATCACATACGTACCATCAGGTATCCTGAGCTCGTGAATTCTTTGGCAGTTAGATTTCACAACTATCGCATACAAGCAGAGAGCAAAACTTAGACTGCACGTACCATGCTCTGCACGAACCTCTTATGCTAGAGGTACATCATGATTATCCAAGGCTGAACCTTTTTAGCTTTGTGCGTTGTAGTAGTGTGATGTCGACGCAACACCGTATGAAGACATTGCTGTGATATAGTTCCAAGTGCTATTTCAGGGGCAAAGAGAGCTGGGTAAGATGTGTAGCAAAGCAGGTCAATTGGCACTGGTGAAAGTGAATCAACCGAGAGGTCTTAGTTCGGCCAAGCATGTACTACCACGTTGCTGGCCAAAAATCCGGTGATGGTGAGGAGTTTCGATTTTGGCTTATCATATGCATAGAAACATCAAATGGGGTCTATAGCAATTACTTTCTTGTCTCAAGTTCATGAACGCTAATCAAATGAGTCACAACAAGAATGGACATAAAATTAATACACCATAAGGATGTCGACAGCCTGAGGTAATCTCTAACGGTAAGTCCCAACAATTTTAAATCCAATTGATAATGTCGCCTAGTAATAACAACTAAACTACTAGGTACACAATGAGTGCACTATATCCGCTGTATCTTTCACTTGTCGGTAGCTACTATCGTATTTCTCCCTGATTGGTGTCATATAAGGCACGTCAACTATGCTGCTTAGAGCAACTTAGCACGACAGTTGAAAAGCCCTATGGAAGAAAATCTCGCGTCAAAGGGCCAGCAGGTTCTCTCATAATTTCCTAGTACTGAAACCGCATGGTTTTATAGCCAGAAGTACTGATTTGACGTACGGGTGAATTAAATCTGGCGGGCCACTCGACTTTGAAATTGTTTTCGGTGCTGGCCATGTACTTGCGCTATTTATATTCTTCCGGTAGATAGACATATATGCTCGCCGCCCCCCTCGGTCAGTATTCATGAGAGCCTGACCTCAATTCACCGTCTTTGTATCTGTTTTTCAACTAGGAACAGGTACCTGGAGGGAGTTTCTTTAACATAAACTGATGCTTTATTGTCGAATGAAGGCGTAGCCTTACGTGGCGGCATCATATGTAGAGAAACACGAGCACGGCAGAGGGAGGAAAAGAGAGGTGAAAAAATCGCTAGGCGACCACTAACAAATGGCAGGACTTAGCTCAATTCTCGAGTAACCAAAGTGTATACTATGCTAGCTAACTAACAGTCTATCCAAGCTGGCCACGGAAACGACCGTGGCTACGGATGAAATGGAAGAAAGCAGGAAAAGTGGCCGTATCCAAAAAAAGAAAAGACAGACCGAAAAAATTCCTGCCCCTTGAGGTGAGGAAGTCTTGCCTGAGCCGAGTGTACTTAGGACACCGGAGAATGTAATATGCGACGGTCTCGGGCGCATCCCCGCATCCTTCGCAAGTCGGCCCTTAGAGTAACACTATGTGGGCATTAAAATTCGAATTGTCTAAGAACAAATAGAGCAGAAGCAGCCCCGCCTACTATTACAATAACCAAATTTTTACTACTCGGTAGACCTGAAGCATACATTACTGGCGTCCACCTCAACCCAAGCGACGAGTTTATCTTTGCTACACGATCCTAGCATAGCCCTCTACGATGAACGCAAGCGCCGATAGTCTGCGGGCTGGGATGCATGTCGTGGTCGACTACGTGAGAATGTAGGGAGTGACATGTGGTACTCTAACTGACGGGAGGCAGGGTAGGATTAAGTAATTTTCTGAGAAATGAACTCGGCCGGATGGAACTCACGACGCCGGGGAGTTGAAGCAGAATTGCCCGCTCGTCGGGTACTAAGACCTAGCTATACCGAGTAGCACACCGTGGGCTCTAGGCTATGAAACCTCGTTAAGGCAAGTAAAGGATGGCAGCTGTCAGATAGAGCAGAAGGTTCGTCAAGCTCTGTTTAAGCGCCAATCAGATGATGTGGACAAAGTGTGTTTGATTGTGATGTCTTACGACCAAGACTGATCTTATGTAACATCCCCAATCATAGCAGACCGGATACGAGCGGAAGTGAGGGGCATCATAGAAGACAAAACTCAATAAAAGCGAGGCATGTACTCGATTCCTTCTCCGAGTATTCCCCACAGAAGGTCAAACTACCTGGCAGGCCTTAAATAACGTAAGCATACGTGTGACACGACCTTCCGGGTATTTCAATTTGCGGGGTCGCTTACTCGGGACAAACAACTACAACGCCCAGGATGGTATCGAGCCTGAATGCACAGGACCGACCACGGGCCTAGAGCCGAGCTAGGCCGTCAGGTCTCGGGTATATGCTATTCTTGCTTCGTACCCACGCGAAGTGTTTGACAGGTAGGTTGTCTATGGAACTTTGTCTGGTTCGCGCATAATGGCGTTGATGCAAATCCGGGATGTACTTACCCTACGATCGAGTACATGCAGTGTGGTTTAATGGGCTATGACGTTGTATGTGCTCCGAGGCGGTCCATACGGAGCTTGCGCTCGCTAAAACCCTTGTTTGTGGTGCTCGAGGGCGGCTTGACCTGAGGTCGAGAGCGCGCCTTCCCGAATATTGGGGTGCTCGAGACTGTCAGTTGTGCCTCACGAGTATTCCTGAGCGTCGGGCGGCTTTTCTCGCGTAAGTGCCATATTCGATCGAGCCCTGCTATACTGGTGATCGAGGGTACTGTGACATGGCAACTGCTATGCTGGCGTGACGTCTGTGAGTATTTTAGACTAGATTACCTCGGTAGGGCACAATGTCCAAAAAGCAGGGCTAGGTATATTGCTAGACGTGAACTGATGGAAATTTCGGTTAATTACTGTAGACGGAATTAGGAGCCGCGTAGACAGCTTATGCTCACCGGAGCTCGTCTCCTGTTCGGGTGATATTTTCACTCAATTCAGGTTGGGATTACGAGGCATTTTAGGCCCAATATTTGCGAGTGCTTGTTGCTACAAACATCATTCGTGAGCTCGACATGAGGTACTACTGTGGCCGCTTATCCTGGGAGCTTTCCTTTGGAATGGTGAGACTCGCCGGAACACTCGTGCCCTTAGCAGCAGGCAATGTTTTCTGGATGACGCTGTTTTTGGCTGGGCTTGATCATGATCCGCGCTGCTATTGATATGATGGTGCATTACGCTTGAGTAACTTGGATCTGGACCCAGCTAAACGTACTGTACGAGTGGCAAGTTTGTGGGATACTACCGAGCGAGGGCTCATATAACCTTAGTTAAATTACCTCTAAGCGACATCGTTGTAAGTAGCCGGGTCGAGCGTGAATATCAGAAAGTTTAACGTTGTTGATTCGCAGTAATAGTCAACGAGCGGCAATGTTCAATGGCCGTAGAACTCCTTTTAGACAGATAGTTCTTTGAGCACGCTGGACCTTTTCATGCATGCAGCGTTCAACCTAAGCGAGCACTGCCATCAAGTTTAATCACGGATTCGTCCTTTTAAAATCCTTAGCGACATTTCCAAAAAAGTGACATCACAGGGCGCATGATTTCACTTAGGTCCTGACCGCAGCGGTCCAGGTCAGAATCAAGAGCAATGTGCTTCAAACAAGTTGAGTGGTTCTACCAAGCGCCTTGCCCGTATGCTCACCCAACAAACATGTACAGGCAGCCGTAACTCAACTCTAACTCATAGTGACGCCATCGTACAGCCCATGACGACTAGTCTAATATATGTCTGTCGGCGCTGTAGCCCGGATTAGGAAGAGCGAGGGCGGCTTGGCAACAGTGCTTCAACCGGGCACGTGACTGACGCGGCTAACCCTCGAACCCATCCACATCGGCACGCGTACGGCGCTGAAACAGCGCTCTGGCCCGCCAAGGTGCAAAACTTGACGTCATTTAGTAACCTAAAACTCCCCTATTTGTATTGGTCATTTCCTATACTCGGCAACGACCCATAAAGCCCAAAATGTCCATGGTGAGTTCGCGCCACGTCCCCCTATCCGGACTTCTGTGCCCCTACGCTCTTTACTTTCATTTTAATTACTCCCACAAGTTGACTTTACTTACTCCCTCTCCCTTTCTTTTTTCTTCGTCCGAAATGGCCACGGCAATGCTCGCGTATACGCATCCTAACGACTCGTGCCTATCTCTTCCTCTATCGACTACATCTTCTAATTGGGATACCCCACCTATTCGTGGTCATTCGCGTGCGGCATCTGTTGTATCTGCCATTTCGGCTGTATTGCGTAAATCACCATCTCCACCACGTTCTCCACGTTGCTCGACCCCCACCGAACAGTCTTCGTCACATACTGCGAGTCAGGACCACCACTCAGACCCAGAGTTGTTCTATGTCCGCCAGGATCGAATTGGTTAGTGCTGTTTCGTATATATTTATTCCTCGAATTTTCTGGCTAAAATTAAGCATGATATAGGTAAGGGATCGTTTGGGGAAGTCTATAAAGGTTACGACAAACGGACACAGCAGACCGTTGCGATCAAGATAATTGACCTCGAGAGCGCGGAGGATGAGATCGAAGACATCCAGCAGGAAATCGCTATTCTTTCCCAGCTAGATTCACCCCATGTCACCAAGTTCGTGCTCCTGCGTTTTCCCCATCCCGCCCTCCGTTACTCATTTACGGCGAAAAATCTAGATATCACGGCTCATACCTCAAAGGCTCCCATTTATGGATCGTGATGGAGTATTGCTCGGGAGGATCGTGTAGCGACTTGATGAAGCCTGGTGTTTTTCGCGAAGAGTATATTGCAATCATTTGTCGTGAACTGCTCAAGGGGCTTGAATACCTCCACAACGAAGGAAAGCTCCATCGTGATATCAAAGGTATGTCTATTCATTTCGATCCAATCGTCCGTTGGCAAATAACGCTTTTTACGGCGATTAGCTGCGAATATCCTGCTGAGTTCAGGCGGAGAAGTTAAGCTCGCCGATTTTGGTGTATCGGGCCAGCTAAGTGGGACTCTATCGGCAAAGAAGAATACCTTTGTCGGTGCGTCTCAGCAGTTTGCCTGAGCTCCCTCATCCTGGTTTGATCCTTAATTTGTATTTCGTAGGTACGCCGTACTGGATGTCACCCGAGGTGATCAAACAGAGCGGGTACGACCACAAGGCGGATATTTGGTCACTTGGGATTACGGCTATTGAGCTCGCCAAAGGTGAACCGCCGTATGCAGAGTTGCACCCGATGAAGGTGCGTTCTTCGCCCGTCTTGTTCCGATACTGCGACTTGGTATATATGGCTCCTGGCGTCTTTGCTGTTCACTTCTCTCTTGTTCCCCGAACGCCACGTATACCATTCAAGATACTGTTATCGCACATACTACTCAAGAGATTGTGGGGGTTGAAGGCTAACGATGCGCCTGTTCGCTGTAGGTCCTGTTCTTGATCCCGAAGAACCCGCCTCCTCAACTCGATTCGCACTTTTCGAAGTTGTTCAGGGAGTTTGTTCAGTTATGTCTGCAACGGGATCCGCGTGATGTACGTCCCCTACCCCCTTCCTTCCATCTTTATCTTTTGCTGATTAGCGGTTGGATTACAGCGGCCCACCGCTCGTGAATTACTCAAGCACAAGTTCGTCAAGCTCGCCAAGAAGACAAGTTATCTTACCGAGCTCATCGAACGACATGAGCGCTGGCGTGCTGAGGGCGGCGGGTCTCGACACGGCGAGCATGAAGAGGGTGGCCGGGGCATGGATGATGTAGATATGGCTGGACCCGAGGCAGATGATCTGTGGGATTTCGGGACGGTGCGGCACGTAGGTGGCGGTGGAGCTGGGGCGGTTGGGAGTAATGCTGCTGCGAGGGGTTCGATGGAATATCTCGGGCCTGGGTCTGGTGCGAGTGTAGCTGGGCGACCTGGGATGAACGGCAGGACAGCGACGATGAGCAGCGGTGGGAGCGGGTCGAGTAATCTTCCTAGCGCGGCGAATATTACGATCAAGGGGGACGTCCCGCCTGGGCTTGGTCAACCTTCACAGCAGCAACCACAGACACAGACGAGGTGGGAGAGCCCAACACGAGGAACGTTGCGTGCCGCAGGGAATGCTGGGTTTGGGGACGACGATGACGAGGAAGAGAGGGAGGTTGAGGTCCAGGGAGGGGCCGGAGAGGATTATGAGGCTCGAGTTATGTTGGATAGTGTGGTTTTGCCGGCGATTACTTCGGTGAGTTGCCTCTTTTTTGCAGTTCCAACTGTTGGAGTTTCTAATTCGTCGTGGTTAGTTATTCCCTCGCGTGAGTCGCGACGCACATGTCGCGCTAACGAACCTTCAGCGCGCATTCGAAGAAGCGGAACGCATGATTCCAGGCGTAACGCTCGAGCTTGTGAATGAGATTGTAGATTCGGTGGAGCATGTGGAGGAGCCTGAAGAAACACAGTAATTCCCTCTTGGTTCTTTATCCCTTTGAACTTATCCCCTCGCAATACGGTTTCGACGGTCTCGGTACATACATGCCCATCACTCCTTTAGCTTTCCTATTCCATCCCCCTCTACTGGATCTGGTTATAACATCGACTTTTCTTAATACCAACCCCTACCGCCTCTAGAATTCCCTCCGTTCCCCGTCGTCCCTAACGTCATTCGTTTACATATTCCCATTTTCTGTTGTTTTCTTCGCATATGCATCATCTCAATCTGGATTTGTGTATGTGTAATACCAGTCAAGTGTTTTTGGGTGAATCGTGCGTGTGGGTGTGGGGCTGTGGGGTATACGGGGTTGCGCGCCACATGACTAGGAGAAGTTGTGGAGCTTGTGGCACCAAAAAGCGAATCAATGATCTTGGTCTTAGGCCCTTGGTCGACTATGGCGCAATTGTCGATCAGGATGATCCTATGTGGCGCGCGTGACTCTGTGACTCAGCGGCGCCCACGTGACTTCAGTGGATGTCTTCCTGGCACCGATCGTCATTTGCTGTTATCACCAGGCTAGTAAAATGGGCAAATCGAAACGAGGCCAGTCGCTTAAGGGGTCGCTTGCTGGACATCAAAAGAGGCAGATGGACAATGCAGTCGCAGCAAAGAAAAAAGCTATGTTGAAAGAAACGGCAAAGGGCGGTGGGACCAGCAAGAAGGCGAAGCAAGGGAAAGGAGAGAAGAGGTATACTATCCCATTTTGTGCGGAGGATATGATACTACTGGTCGGTGAAGGTGAGTACGATAGTTCTACGTTTGGGAGACACCTTAGACTAAGTTACGATTGTGGGAGAGTATAGGAAATTTTTCGTTTGCGCATTCACTACTCGATCACCCGTCTATACCCCACCTCCCGCCATCCAATATCACAGCGACGGCATACGACTCTGAACCTGAGTGTCTATCCAAATACCCAGACGCCACTGCACATATTTCTGCTCTGCGCACAGCTGGCGTAACTGTCCTCTTCAATGTCGACGCAACCCACCTCGAGAAGACTTTTAAAAAGGGACAAAAGTGGGATAAAGTCGTATGGAACTTCCCACATGTGGGTATGGGAATTGCGGATGTGGAGAGGAACGTGGTTGCGAATCAGAGGGCTTTGCTAGGATTTTTGAAGAGCGTTGCGGGAGTGCTGGAGAGGGGCGTTGTGGTAGATCCGAGTACGAAGGGGAAGGGGAAAGGGAGGGAAAGAGCGCAAGTGGAGGCTGATGACGAGGATGAGGGAGAGGGAGAGGAAGGGAGCGATTTGGGGCTGAAATGCGCAGGGTCAGTGTTAGTTACGTTGCGGGAACAGGAGCCGTACACACTATGGTGGGTTTTGATTCTCGTTTGGGAAGAGCAAGATATTCATGAGTTTCATTTGTCTTAGGGACCTCCCTCGACTTGCCAAAAGTCCTGTCGTTCTCGACGGCCTCAATTCCAAAAATACTGCAAGTCAACCCAGATACATACAGGTTCGCTCGTTTGCATTTCACGCGGAGGCGTACCCTGGGTGAGTGCATGCCTCGTTTTTCCAGGAATTATGTGCGACTTAGACTGATTTGTTTTTAGATATGAACATCGAAGAACGGCTGGATGGCACGAACGAGAACAACCTCTGATACGGCCTGTGAGCGAAGGGGGACAGTGCCGGACTTGGGAATTTGTACTTCGGCCAGAGGAAACATCCTCGACCGCACGGAAAAGCGATGGCAGAGTTTGAGCATGACCAAGTTGTGCACATCCCTCCTCGAAGATGACCTGGTACGCCCAACGTCTGTTGTGATTCAGAAACAGTCTAGAAAGCACATACGCACATGTAACCTCAACTCGCGAACTAGATTTCGGAAAGTTTACGTGAGGTGTCCAAAGCATGGTGCAGGGAGATGAGTGACAGGGGAGAAGAAAGAAGGCCAGAAGCCGATGGTCAAGTATAACATGAGGCGTTTGAAACATGATAATTGAAAAGTTTAGCTTTTGGTTCCAGTTGACATGTGTGGTATTTGCGGTCCGTTGGAACGCGAGCGATAGTTTAGCAAGCTGGCCCGGACAATCAGCGTAAGAATTCGACGGCTGGGACAAATGGCATAAGATTAGCGGCGTAAGATTCGTTAGACAGCGTCGCCGATACGGCAGACTTCGAAGCTCGCAGTAATCAGCTTTACGCTTCGCGCACGCTCGACTTTCAGTGCGGTCTCGTAAGCGGGGCTGGAGCGGCGTTACCCAAGACGTTACCTCCGAGTTTTCAGACGCCAGCGCCAATTGGCAACTGTGATTTGATCCGTCGGCGACTCGACGATCGCCGCATCACGCGCAAATAACACACAACAGCCGTCACATTTCATCTCGTACGCTGAAAATGTACATCCTTCAAACGCGCAGAACTATCAGAAGACTTGGCCCAGCGAAGCGCTGAGCTAGAAGAGCAGGCGTCTCGTATATCCACCCTCGCCCTCCTTTCACGCAGCCCCCTTAGAGACCGAGGATGCCGATGCAGAGGTTGAACTTGACCTTGACCAAGATCGTGACGTTGATCCTGAAGGTAGAACAGCTCAGCGCCAACCCGCCCGTCTAAAAACATGTGCTACTTACAAGACCTTGACCAAGACGAGGAGGACAGCGCCGAGACCGTTGCAGGTAGAGAGCAGGAGCTTGAGAACGACGTCGAGCTTAGCGCAGAGGGCGAGGAAGACTTCGAGCTTGATGTGGAGAGCGGCGCCCTTGTCGACCCACTTGCCGCAGTGAGTGGCAATACCCTGCAGGCGGAGTCATTAGAGCGTGATCCTGTGGATGTATGCCGAGTGCCACTTACAACAAGGATAGACACGAGCAAGTTCACGATGACGGTGATTTTGAGGTTGAGCAGCCCGGTGAGGTCGACCTTGAGTTCGAGGATAGCCGCGACGGCGACCTTAATGAGCGCCTCGATCTTCAGGATGACCGCGGTGGGATCGGTCTTGTCGTCCAAGCACTTGTCTAGCGTTATAAACTAGCATTTAGTCTCGCGGCTGTCGCTCAAAATGATAGTAGCGTACCAAGCAAAGCGAGTTGAACTTTAACTTCGGCATCGAGTTTAGTGAGGACATCGACGGCCTTGGTGCCCGTGTTGCAGTTGAGGCTGCAGGTTCCGCCGCGAGCGACGAGGTTGTGCTCGGGGAGGGCGACCGCGGCGCCGCCAGCGATGGGCGAGGCGCAGCTGAGCAGCGCCAGCGACGAGAGAAGGACGAGAACGAACGCCGAAAAGCGGGAGAACAGCTGCATCGCGGTCGAGAGAGCTCGTAGGAAGGCTGGAGGAGTGGAAGAGCTAGGAGAACCTGTGCTGCTGAGACTCTGGGCGATTCAAAGCCTGTTTTTATACCACTAGTTCTCCTATGCAGCTCGCGTTCTACCTCTTTTTTTTTTTTCGCGCGAAGCTCGTGAATCCCACCTAAGAGCATAACATCATCTCCCGGCAGAGGCATGTGGAGAACGTTCGGCAGACTGCTGGCCTCGTCCTCGAACGTCGGTTCTCCAATATCATTGATGGGTGACGAGACGATCAGGAAGTTCAATGTTTGTGCTCGTCGCGACGCTGCCGTACGAGTTCCCTCGTGGAGCAAGCTTTGGCAAATAGACCTAGAGCCGCTCGTTCTTGCGAGATCGCAAGAACAGACTGAGTATATGCGGTCTCGCCTCCCAAACGAGATGTGATGTTGAGTGAATGCATGACGCGTATTCGCACAGATCGCGTCTGCCAAGACAAAACAATAGAGTTATCTGGACATCGTAGTGGGCAGGAGCCCATACAGCTCTGTCTTGCTTTAGTTTACTTCCGTCCCTCTACTGTAGGTCGTCGGGCGTGGAATGTATTCAGAAGCCGGCGGGATGATATTATGTAGGATATCAATAACATGTATGCATTGCAGACGTCACGTCCTAACAAAGCGGACATAGGGAATAGCCGCAAGAACTCTTGCCTCGCGGCCCAACGAGGCTCAATAGAGCACTTACAATGCCCACCTCGTCCGTCTCGCGGTCGCTTCAGGCGTTGGACGCACATCCCAGACGGAGTACTGTCAAATAACAAAATGACAGAGAAGGATGGCAAAACTGGTAGGTCACTCGCATCGCGTAATCCGTTCAAAAAATCCTTTCTAATCGATCGCCAATCAATTTTTATACCGTTCAACTCACCCGCACGTGTGTTACTTAGAATATGTCTTTTCACTAGCACTATTCAAACCACTAAAATGGCGACTGATCTATTGGGGGAGCTCCCTTTGTTGTTTGCCAAGTCCGTGTGTGTATGTACATATTGCCAGAATGATAGATGAAAGAACAGAGAACCTAGCCTCTCGCACGGAAATTGCTTTCGCTCAACATGTATTTTTCGTCCCAGCAAACTCAGCATGTGCATTTTCGAGAATCCTGTCGGGTCTAAGATTCGTTTTGAGCCTGCTTCGTAGGAGCTTGATGTCCCCAAAACTTGGTCATTGGGGATCGTTGATTAAATCACACCGCCGATCAGGATCGGTTCCAGTCCATTGGCTGTGGATCACTTTGACTTTTTTTAGAACCGAGCCTCGCCTAGGGTCATTTAAGGTCGCGACCCTAGGGCCTGCCTAGGTGTTACCTCGGTCTAGGAAACCGGAACTAGCGCGGGGGATGGATGACGTACGTGGCGTCGCTTACCCACCTAGTCGGTGTCTATACCGTTATTCCCCGGCTGATTGAGCACAGGCACACCTTGTATTAATTATTAAGTTTGTGTTAGCGATCTGCGCTCGGATGTATCGCGTGAGGCTTGACTTCCCTGTCACTTAAGGCAGACATGATCTATATTTGGAACAGAATCTAATAAGCTGAAACCCCAATTTAGGGAATCACACGGTAGTCAAGCTTAGTGTTTAGCCAACAACGCGCGAATTCTTGACGACATAGTGGACCTGTATCCTAAGCGATGCTCAACTGTCATCAACCCTGAATTGCTTGGGCGTAACGGAGAAACAGGTAAACTTAGCCGGGCTTCGCGGAACTCATTCCCGGCAATATACACCGACGTCGGCGAAGCGTAGTGCAGTCGAGAACGAGGGCACGAGGCAGGTACAGCAGCTCTCATGGTGGAGTGAGAGGCGAGGAATCACTTGGCCTTTGGTCATCACACGAGGGTACTTCGTGTCTAATTGCTGGCAAGGAAGCCGGAAAAATCTGTCAAGCTCAAGATTGAATGATCTTCAAATTCAGTACGTCGATTCTTCTCACTGTGTGTTCAAGTGGTTTTCGAGCTCAGCGTGCAATAATAAGGAGGTCGGAATTCAGGCGGTAACCTTTGCGTGAATGGGCTGGGTACTGTCAATCAAAGCTCATCGTTCCCTGAACTCACCCCGCGACCCACGCGTATCGTAATAGCTCTCCTCGGTTCGAAGAAAAACACTCGCCGTGAGCCGACGGGGTACCAAGTGGGTCCAGTGTACTCAATTGCTGTCAGTAACACCCCTCTTGACCATCTGGGGTCAACTTGGTATTGTCTAGTCAGTGAACTCATGCGTTGTCCTTCTTTCCTAAATCCCCCCTCCCCCGATATTCTCTAGCACGATTGAGTTAGCGTTGGGGAAATAGATGAAGGGTACTGGCCTTGCATACGCCAGTCGTAAGCGGGCTTAGTATATCATGGTAAGCATTAGGCAGCAATTCAATCTGCGTACTTGCTGATACTTGTGCCCATATCTATCGTTTTTGAAATGCTCCATATGCCTATCAAACTGCTCTCAAACTGAGCACGCTAAGGGATCAGAAGATAGAAACGAGAGTGATTTCTGTCAGGCTATTTTGGCTGCTTTCTATTCATAGATGCTAAGGTATCTTAACGTCTGAGGGCTATATCGAACTACCTTGCGTTGTTTAGCAGTTTACAATAGAACACGATTGAGCCTTGGTGGCACCTAGAAACCAAGCAACGCCAAGCGTTACGAAAACTCTATCCACGCGACGTGAACGCAGCCCGTGAAAAGCATGACCCCCGTTGACCCGACACTTGATTAGAGTGCTAGAGGACACAACTTTACAACTCAGCAGACAACATCCAGTACCTAACTCATCATGGCGCTGCTTGTACTCTAATCGATGTATGACGCACTATACATACGTTGGGCAAGCATGAATTGACGGTGACGTCCACTCGTAATAGACATTCACATGATGTACCGTGACGTGGGCATGATGCGGGAATGAACTACTCTGGTGCTGAATCTTCCATAAACCTTATTTGCCACCTGGTGCTTAGTCAGCTTGAAATCAAGATGTTGAAAGGAGGTCAGCGCAATCTAGGTGTCAGATAATGATCATCACGCCAGCACGCGATGTAATGCTCGATTTATTGTGTTCTGGCAATGAGGGCCCCTAAACAGCGCGTAAACCAGGATCAATGCGCCTTGCCACTGACCCCCTTCTCTGTCATTTTGTTATTTGACAGTACTCCGTCTGGGATGTGCGTCCAACGCCTGAAGCGACCGCGAGACGGACGAGGTGGGCATTGTAAGTGCTCTATTGAGCCTCGTTGGGCCGCGAGGCAAGAGTTCTTGCGGCTGTTCCCTA
This sequence comes from Ceratobasidium sp. 395, assembly GCA_019616345.1. Classification (NCBI taxonomy): domain Eukaryota; kingdom Fungi; phylum Basidiomycota; class Agaricomycetes; order Cantharellales; family Ceratobasidiaceae; genus Ceratobasidium; species Ceratobasidium sp. 395. Next base: position 22,941 of record WSTH01000160.1, on the reverse strand, counting down.
TGTCCACCTTGTTAGGACGTGACGTCTGCAATGCATACATGTTATTGATAACCTACACAATACTATCCCGCTGGCTTCTGAATACACTCCACGCCCGACGACCTGTCGTAGATGGGCGGAAGTGAGTTGAAACAAGTTGCAGATGTATAGACTTGTACCCACTACAATACGCAGGATTTCTATTGTCTTGTCTTGGCAGACGTGATCTGTGCGACACTACGCGTCATGCATTTACTCGATATCACATCTCGTTTGGGAGGCGAGAGCGCATATACCCAGTTTGTTCTTGCGATCTCGCAAGAACGAACGGCTCTGTGTCTCTTTGCCAAAGCTTGCTCCACGAGGGAGCTCGTACGGCAGCGCCGCGACGAGCACAAACATTGAACTTCCTGATCGTCTCGTCACCCATCAATGATATTGGAAACCCGACGTTCGAGGACGAGACCAGCAGTCCGCCGAGCGTTCTCGACATGTCTCTGCCGGGAGGTGATGTTATTCTCTTAGGTGAGATTCACGAGCTTCGCGCGAAAAAAAAAGAGGTAGAACGCGAGCTACATAGGAGAACTAGTGGTATAAAAACAGGCTTTGAATCAACCGGAGTCTCAGCAGCACAGGTTCTCCTAGCTCTTCCGCTCCTCCTACCTTTCTACGAGTCCCCTCATCGCGATGCAGCTATTCTCCCGCTTTTCGGCGTTCGTTCTCGTCCTCCTTTCGTCGCTGGCGCTGCTCAGCTGCGCCTCGCCCATCGCTGGCGGCGCCGCGGTCGCCCTCCCCGAGCACAACCTGGTCGCTCGCGGCGGAACCTGCACCGTCGGCTGCACCACGGGCGACGAGACCGCCGAGATCCTCACTAAGCTCAATGTCGACATTAAAGCTCAGCTCGTTTTGCTTGGTATGTTACCGTTAGTTGGAGCGACGGCTATGAGACTAAATGCTAGTTTATAACGCTAGACAAGTGCTTGGACGACAAGACCGATCCCACTGCGGTCATCCTGAAGATCGAGGCGCTCATTAAGGTCGCCGTCGCGGCTATCCTCGAACTCAAGGTCGACCTCACCGGGCTGCTCAACCTCAAGATCACCGTCATCGTGAACTTGCTCGTGTCTATCCTTGTTGTAAGTGTCATTTAGCATACATCCACGAGATCATGCTTTAATGGCTCCGTCTGCAGGGTATTGCCACTCACTGCGGCAAGTGGGTCGACAAGGGCGCCGCTCTCCACATCAAGCTCGAAGTCTTCCTCGCTCTCTGCGCTAAGCTCGACGTCGTTCTCAAGCTTCTGCTCTCTACCTGCAACGGTCTCGGCGCTGTCCTCCTCGTCTTGATCAAGGTCCTGTAAGTAGCACGTATTCTGGGCAGGAGGCTTGGCGCTGAGCTGTTCTACTTTCAGGATCAACGTCACGATCTTGGTCAAGGTCAAGTTCAACCTCTGCATCGGCATCCTCGGTCTCTAAAGAGGCTACGTGAAGGGAGGGCGAGGGTGGATATACGAGACGCCTGCTCTTCTAGCTCAGCGCTTCGCTGGGCCGAGTCTTCTGATTGTTCCGCGCGTTTGAAGCATGTACATTTTCAGCGTACGAGATGAAATGCTGTTGTCCGTTATTTGCGCGTGATGCGGCGATCGTCGAGTCGCCGACGGATCAAATCACAGTTGCCAATTGGCGCTGGCGTCTGAAAACTCCGGAGGTAACTCTCTGGGCAACGCCGTTCCGGCCTCCGCTTACGAGACCGCGCTGAAAGTCGAGCGCGTACGAAGCGTGAGGCTGATTACTGCGAACTTCGAAGTCTGCCCTATCAGCGACGCTGTCTAACGAGTCTAACGCCGCCAATCCTATGTCGTTTGTCGCCGCCGTCGAACTCTCTCGGGTCGGTTGTCCAGATCCGTTCGGTAAGCTGTCGTTCGCATTCCGACGGACCGCAAACACAATGCATATCAAAATAAAACTATCACACAACGGAGAGCCTTGCACGCAAAACCACAACCCGAATCTTTCGTAGACAGAATCAGCAGATTATGTCGCACACTAACGACGCTTCGACCGCCCGCTACCCTCATCACTCTCCCGCGAGTGCGCCCGCTTCCTGTGAAGATGAACAAAACGTGTAAGTTTACACATTTCTGATAGAAGCAGGGACAAAGACATAATCAACTTACCGCCCCGTCCCAGCTTTTTCTCGAGACCCACGCCCGTCTTCGCTCTTCCCCCGGTCACGGTCGCGGTCCCTATCCCGCTCGCTTCTGTCCCGGTCTCGATCCCGGTCGCGGTCGCGATCCCTGTCCCTGTCTCGGTGGTCCCGCTCACGCTCACGGTCTCGTTCACGGTCTCTATCCCGGTCTCGGTGGTCTCGATCTCGGTCTCGATCACGGTCGCGATGCCGACTGCGCCCGTCTTCGGACTGCGTTCGTTCACGGTCACCACCGTAGTCCAGGCCTTCGACTTTACTATCCCCATCTCGATCTTTGTCCTTGTATGAGCGAGTATTGGGGTTGCGGGGGCCGGTGGGAACATTGGGTGGGAGCGGTGAAGCGGGCCGAGGGGCGGCCACTATAGTAAAGATGTTAGCCAGATCAAACTGGAACCAAGAATAGCTCACCATCCGAATGAAACCCGCCTCGTCCACGTCCACGAGCCGCGAACCCGCGAGCACGAGCCGCCGCCGCCCGGCCACGGAATCCACCACGAGCAGGGGGGTCGTTGGGCGTCGGAGTTGCACTTGGCTCCTACGGCGAGGTCAGCCGGGTAAATTAGGAAGTGATAGTGGGTGAATAGAAGACTTACTTGTGGAGGCTCCAACGGACTTTCAACCTTACCCGGTGTTCCTTGGTCTTGGCTCTTGTCGTCCCTCTCTCGTTCTTTTTCGACAGTCTTTTCGGTGATGACTGTTCCGTCGTCATCGTATTCCTCTTGTCCAGTGTGTCCGTTCATCATTCCCATTCTATAAATCGTTGTAAATTAGATATTAGAGAGGAAATATTTGGGATAGATAATGTAAACGAATTAAAATTTACTCACCCTTGCATCTGCATCATCATCTCTGGCGGCATATTCATCATGTTCATACCCAACATGTTTGGCCCTGGCCCACCCATCATTCCAATCGGCCCGCCCATACCGCCCCCACCACCAGGACCGCCCGGCACGCCCATCCCAGGACCTCCCATCCCACCTGGCACACCCATCCCCACTCCTGATCCCATCTTTCCGCCCATACCCATACCCGGGCCGGGAACGCCCATGTTGGGACCCATTCCCTGCGGAATACCCATGCCAGGACCCGGGCCCATAGCCTGAGGACCACTCATGCCGGGACCAGGACCGGAGACCATACGTTTGCCGTTGACGCCAGACGCACCGCTAGCATTGGGTGGCATCATCATGTTTGCGTTGGGACCGCCTTGGCCGGGGAGAGGGAGCATCGCTGCGGTGCCGAGAACGACAGAACGCATGTCGGGCGGGAGGTTCAGAAGTTGGTCTTCTGGCAGACCAGCGACGTTCTGTGGGGTTCACGGTTAAGACGGGAGCAAATCGAGATTTATGGGATTAAACTTACGAGGACGTTGGATTTGAGCCCGGAAGCTGTCTCCCCAAGCTCCTTTCGTCTCATACAATACGTCTCCCAACTGATCTCATCAAATCCATAGTTGAACCAGTCGCTAAGATTTGCGCCCGGACGTCGCCATGACTGCCAATTTTACCAAACCACGAGCGTAAGACCGAATGACCAACGTCGAGGGAGTAAGATAGTATGACAGGCGAGCAGAGAGGAACAGCGAGGTAAGAGGTTTGACGAAGCGCGAACGACAAATATGATGACGTCATCAAGCGCGCATGTCGTGCGAGCGTTAAAACGGTGCACGTTGAAATAGCGACCAGAGGTGGAACAATCGAAACAATACGAGCGAGAGACGTCAGAACCAAGAAAGAATTTCAAGGAAGTGGACAGACCTTAGTACTTAAACTATCCAAATCAACCTCCCAAACCGGACGAGCCTGTAAGGTCCCGGGCACAACCAACAACCCCGGGGCAGATGGATCCAGTGACGGGTGCGAGGCCGGTGCACGTACAGGATCGGGCAAAAGTTCCGGAAGTGGTTGGATTTGCTGAAGCTGAGGCGTTTGGTGCTGAGAGGGTACATCCTGGGACGTTTGGCGCTCCTGTACTAGTACTGGAGGTTGGGCGGTTTGTGGGAGCGAGGGAGGAGGAGCAGAGACGGGCGCAGGAGCAGGTGCAAGTCCGGGAGTTTGTCCTGTTTCGGTTGGACGAGCTTTTATTGTGTATTCGGTAGTAAGATGAACGGCTGACAAGCAACAAATATCAATATCTAGTGTGATGTGCTCTACATAGTGACTTACGACGCGTTTGACTAGGAGGAAGAGGTGCTCGGGGAGGCGGTATAGGCACCCCACCCGGACCTCGCGTGGCACGAAAGTCGATTGAACGAGTAGGCGCCTCAGTAATAATTTCGATATCCTAACAAACGGAAAAGTCAGTGAAATTAGTAAACAAATACTAAACGAACACTCACGTCCTCAGAATCTTCCTCCTCCTCAGAATCTTCCTCGTCGTCATCTTGGCGGCCCTCTTCTACCTGAACAGGTTCCTCTTGAAGCGGCTGAGCCTGCTCTCCAGGCAAGCCAAGTCCAAGCGGAGCGGTAGCAGCTACCTCTGGTAGCTCCTCTTGTGTCCTAGGCGGTGTCTCATACGGTGGTTCTGACAAAAACACACAGGTGATTAACAGAAAAGACAAATGGGATTAATATTGGAGAAGTAGGAAAAAATACAAGGATTTCCTAGGTTCGTTCCAACACCAAAAGTGCTCTCACCATCCAGCTCAAAATCGAGTATCTCCTCTCCTGCTGCAGCTATATTTGTTGTTATAGGGGGCGGTACCGCTGCGGGAGCACCTGAATCGCCGTACAGGAAGGCATCGTCTTCGTCGTCCATCGTGGCGAGTGAGACAACGCTGCGATGACAAATGCTGACACCAGCCAGTCATGTGATGAATCAGAAAACCTCTGAAATTCCAATCAACAAGCTCAAACATCATCGTGAAAACGACCTGAGCCTCAAGAAGCCTAAAGAAGAGGCTCGAGTCAGTTGAGACTAAGTACTCCGCTCCTGGCGATCTGTAAACCTGTCGAGTACTCGATAGTAGTTAGGCATCAAGACAAACAAGTAATAGCATAAGATAACGACGTAGCAGCCTTGGATGCTCATGCGAACTGCGCAACTACGTCAAGGCAGGAAAGAGAGAGGGAGACGCGCCGAGAGCGAGCATGTCGTGCGGCTGTATCAGACGAAATTAAATGCGGCTAAATCCGCGAGGTGCGTTCGGAACGATGCTCGCTAGTCTTATCAAACTTTCGATTCGAGAAACAGGATAATTCGATTCATTGGAACCAAGAAAGAAACATGTTACAGAGTGTAGAGAGCCTGAGACCCAGAGAGAGATAGCCAGAGCGAGTCCAGCCCCGCCTCATCGTCCGTCTTCTAGCTTCCCTAGCGACTCAGTGGCGAGCTTAGGCCAGCCCGAGGAGCGTCAGGAGCGCGGTGAAGCCGAGCTTGAGGCACACGTCCAAGTACGCCTTGACCCTGTCGGAGGGGAACGAGCGTGTCAGCGGATCGGTCTCGCGCTCAAATACGGACGGGCGAAACACTTACGCAAGCGCGGCCTGGGCCTTGATGGTGGCTTTGAGCACCAGGTCAATGCAGAGGTCAAGTAGCAACTTGACGTATTCGCAGAGCTTGAGGGCCAGGTCGGCGCAGAGGGCGACGGTGAGTCCGACGCATGCCTTGAGCGAAATCAGGATGTTCTAGAACCGTCAGGGCGGAGGCACGGGTCAGGAGCCGTCGAGCGACGACGGAGGCGCGGTAGAGAGCTAGCACACTCACGATGCAGATCTGGATCCAGAGCTTCGCGACGACGGATATGTCGATGCCGACTCCGATGGCGATTACAGCCTTGATGAACGCGTCGAGCTTGGCGACGATCTGGGCGAGGATAGGCTTGCAGTCGCAGCCGGCGGTCTTGGAGCACGTCACTACGGGATGATCAGACGTGAGTGGGGGCTGAAGAGCGAGGCGGAAGGGGGAGAGGAAGGGAGAGGCGGGCTTACCGAGGGTAGTGAGATCGAGCTTGAGGTCCGCCTCAAGTTTGACTAGTAGGGTGTTACATTTGTCGGTGGCAGCGTTGCGAGCGACAAGCGAGCTGTCACGGACAGCCAGTGAGCCGGCTCCCGGCGCGGGAGCGGCGCAGACGAGCATGCTGAACGATAGCAAGAAGAACGCGAACGCGGCGAGGCGAGCGAGAGTCGACTGGAACTGCATGGTGGAGAGTGATGAGGAGCGAGAGATGAGAGCTGAAAGCTGAAAGCTGAGAGAGCTGTAGACAGGAGACCTGTGCTGAAGAGACTAGATCGAATAAAAGGATGTATATATAGGAGAGAGGGGGGTATATGCGCACCATGGGAGAGTCGACTTCAACGTCTCCCCTCTCTCTCTAGCTCTAGACCGGCGAACAGGACGCCGGCGGGCAACCCGCGCGTATTCTGTATGCGGACGTCTGAGTCTACAAACAAGGTACGCGAATACACTGTACCACCAGCGCCCTCGTCACTGCGACGCGTAGCCGGAGACACATGATGTCGCCCATGCATTAGAGCACATGGTCTGATAATTCACAGCCTACTCAAGCTGTATGTAAACGTGACATACGAGCCCAAATGTCAGAACGCAGGCTTCGGTGAAAGATGCAGTGAGCTTGATAGAATCAGGCGGAATGTTCGAGAGCTCATAGTCCGAGGAATACAAGGTGCTCTAGCGCACAAACGACGTCATGTACCTCGGGCTACGCCTCGCAATGACGAGGACGTTCACGGTACAGTGTGTTTCCTGTATGCATGGTCGTTTGGCTTCAGAGAAAAAGGGTTACGAAGCCTAATCTAACTCAACTCACGGGGCTAGAATTAACGAAGAAGCGTCTGAATTAGCCTGAATTAGGGGTTACCTCGGACCTGCACAAAGAACTGATTTTTTTTGACTGTGTCGAAACAAACACTAAACGATTTAGCTGATCAATATTTAAGTAATCTGGCAGGTCTGGGAGCAAACTGACCTAAACGGGACCTCAATTAGCGCGACCAATACATTACGGTAACCCGATGAGCTGCCAACTCTCATCCCCCCGCTAGTGTTGACGCTGAGGGCGAGGGCCTCGGAACTCCACCCGCGTGTGCACTTTCGAGGGTACTTCTTTGTCCTCGAGCGTTGACAGCGAGTGCGATGAGGTAACCACCGAGGACTGCTTGTGCTCGGAACACCATATACGACCAAACCGGCTTTCACATAGTCCTAACAAGGGCAGATCTGGGTGTTATCTGACTCGATTTATGCGTTCTATGTCATTTCGCCATGTTTTGAGAGCTCGGTCTGTGCATTGTGTTTTCCGGTTGGTTTTCCTCTCGATTTTGAAAAACTCGTGTAGTGGAATGGCTTGTATTTATTGTTGATTACGTCTGTTTAACCCTCAGTCTAATCGAAGCGACAAGAACCGCCGGGGGTTACGCGATCCTCGGACAATCTGACAGCGAGGACGTTCTTTCATTTCTGAGTTCTGAGGGCGAGGCCCTCGCCCACGCTCGCCACGCTATCCCCCGCGATTAGGAAATGGGAATCTAACCAGTGGCACAACTAGTGGCCCAGAGACTCGGTTTAAGCAGCTGAATTGATTGAGAGCTGCCTCGGTTAGCCAACTAACCTACCCGACAATGCGCGACAAGAACCTGCTCACTCAGCAAAAACATTCCCGGACACAGAGCGCCCAGAGCGCTCCGGATTTTTGGGATAAATCCGAGAGCTCCAGATGCTCCGGTGCATGTGCTCCTCAAGAGCTTACGTTCTCCGAGGTGCGAGCGCTCTGGAGAGCTCTGGATCGCCGGATCTAACCCCCCAAATTCAGAAACTCCGGAGCCGGTGAGTGTTTTGCCGACGATTACATTCGACTGAAATTTTTACCTTGAAAGATCTGCTTTAAAAAAAGTACCTTAGTATCTCATCAGATGCTCTATCCGGCTGTTTCTACTTCAAACGATTTCTGTGGGGAGAACATCTGCTTACACCATTGAAGGGGACAATCTCAAGCGTGACACTGGTCGTTAGACCAGGAAGCGGGAGTCTCGCGCCGGAACTGTAATTGAACTGGTGGGTCGAACAAAGTAGCTGATAGGTATGAGACCAGAGTCGAAGCCTGATGGATCACCTGGGAAAACTGACTACAGGCTGGGGTAATCCCCATTAAGCTGAATCGACATATCGCTCGAGAGCCCATCGCCAGGTAAATTAAGCATATTATATGTGCGAACGACGTCACATATTCCCGGATACGTATGGCGATGACGAGAACACTCGCATGTTCAGTTGGGTCGCTTGTCGTCCCGAACGTTCCCATACGCTGAGCAAACGCGTCGCTCGGCGGAGAGTAGAACGCCAACCGAGAGTTCCGAATGGAAATCAGGAGAGTAGAGGAGAAAAAAGTCGAAGTCGGCTTGCCCATGGTGCGCATATACCCCGCCTATCTCCTATATAAACAGCCCGCCACTCGACCCAGTCTCCTCAGCACAGGTCTCCTGTCTACTGCTCTCTGCCGGCTCTCGCTCTTCAGCGCTCACTCTCCTCTACTCTCCGCCATGCAGTTCCAGTCGTCTCTCGCTCGCCTCGCCGCGTTCGCGTTCTTCTTGCTGTCGTTCAGCATGCTCGTCTGCGCCGCCCCCGCTCCGGGCGCCGGCTCGCTGGCGGTCAGCAACAGCTCCCTTGTCGCCCGTACCGATAACACCGACGTGTGCAAGAGTGAACTACTCAAACTCGAGGTGAAGGTCAAGGCCAATCTCGATCTCCTCGGTAAGCCCGCCTCGCCTCCCTCCGGCTCCCACTCACGCCTCGCCCCGCCCGCCGCGTCCCCGTAGTAACGTGCTCCAAGACCAAAGACTGCGACTGCAAACCTATCCTGGCCAATATTGTGACGGATATCCAAGCTTGCATCGACGTTATAGTCAAACTCGGAGCCACCATCAAGGTGGACCTCATCATCGACATTGTAATCAGGATCGTCGTCGTGAGTATCCGGCGCTTCCTGGCGCTCCCCACTGTCGCACGGCCCGCACTGACGAACACCTACCCACTCGGTTTTAGACCATTCTGGAGCATCTCAAGCTCTGCGTCGGACTCACCATCGATCTGTGTGCCCAGCTCAACATTGTCCTCGGCGCCTTCATCGAACTCATTCTCAACCTGTGCTCGACCGTCGTCCTCAAGCTCGCCATCCAGCTCAAGCTGAAGCTCGCGTGAGTACCCCGCTCGGCTCGCAGCACGAGGCGGATCCGCTGACCCGTTCTCCCTCTCACCAGTCTCACCGCATACGTCGACATCTGCCTCCAGCTCGGCCTGAAGATCATTTTGGGCCTCGTCGGCCTCCTCTCCTTGTAAGCGCCGTGGAGCTAGTTGGGGAGAGAAGAGGCGGACCGGTCAGAGGCGGCGGCGTTGAGCTTGCTCTTTGTGGGCATTTCTCCGGGTCTCGAAGTGTTTCTCTAGCTCGTTATCCCCCTATTTACTCTTGTCTGCCTGGGACGAATAAATCAGTTGTTCTCTTATAGCTCGTGAGCTGGTTCGACGACGTCGAAGCTCCGACGCGCCGTGCAAATTCGACCGTCCGCTGTCATACACAAAATATATATCAGTCTCCTGCAGCTATCGTTAACAGTGTACTTGTCTCGGACAGGGATGTCCTCACATGACCCCGTATATGACGCTCGGTACATCGTGGTCACTCCATAACACATCTTGGTACGGCGGCTGATGGCTGTGCGCTGACAAATCTAGGCGCTTGTTCACTACGACCATCCCAACAATCGCCACCATACCGATCCGGTTCGGGAAGAACTAGTCTTCAATTCCAGAAAACACTTGAGTTTGCTGCTAAGATGTGGGAGCGAACACTGTCTGACCTGATACGTGGATTGCGTGCCAACAAAGGCGACGAGTCACAGTTCATTGCCAAGGCCGTCGATGAAATTCGCACTGAAGTAAAGAGCAAGGACATGGATCTCAAAGCCGCTGCTGTCTTGAAGCTTGTATACGTGAGGAGCTAGTCCTAACTGAGCGGTCTTATGAGCTAACCTCGCCTCTGGAAAGTTAGACATGCTCGGATACCCGATGCGATGGGCTTCGTTCTACGTCGTCGAGGTCATGTCGAGCCCCAAGTTCCACCTAAAGGCCGTCGGATATCTTGCCGCCGTTCAATCGTTTACTTCAGACACTGATGTTCTAATGCTTACTACAAACTTGCTCAAGAAGGTAAGCTACAATCTGGCTTATAGTGGTTCACCTAGACACTCACTGGGATATTGGAATTACGCGAAATCTCATGATATGAACGTAATATCTGATCTTTCTTCGATTTTATGTACCGTCTATTAGGATCTCTCGAGCGCAGCACCCGCCTCACTCCCCATTGCCCTCAACGGCTTCTCCCACCTCGCCACAGCCGATCTGTCACGCGATCTAGCGTCGGACATATTTTCGCTTCTGTCTCATTCACGGCCAGCCGTACGAAAGAGCGCAGTGCTCGCACTGTTCCGAATCCTTGTCACGTATCCAGATGCGCAGTCGATCGGTGTGGAGAGACTGAAAGAGAGACTTGCGGACGACGACCCTGGTAAGCTGGTCGATGACCACATATCATCGTTAGACTCTGGACTGACTCATTTCTTGTTATTTCGGCCAATAGGAGTCGTCTCCGCGACGGTCAACGTGCTATGCGAACTCGCTCGAAGATCACCGACGGACTACCTCGTACTCGCGCCTCAGCTCTTCCATCTCCTCACCACAGCGTCCAACAACTGGATGTTGATCAAGATAGTGAAGCTAGTGAGTAGAGTCATACTCACGGAATTGCCTACATAAGTGATGATTCCGGTTCGATTAGTTTGGCTTTCTCACGCCACACGAGCCTCGACTTGCCAAGAAGCTTACTGGCCCGCTCTCTGATTTGATCGCCAATACGCCCGCGATTTCGTTACTTTACGAATGCGTTCATACAGTGATCATAGGAGGAATGCTGCATGGGAGCATGGCGCGAGCTTGTAGTGCAAAGCTGGCGGTCTTTTTAGGCGATTCAGATCAGAATCGTAGGTTTAAACCACAATCAAGCAGCTCAATATTAACGTTCGAATAATCAGTGAAATATATCGCCCTCCTTGCGATGGCGAAAATTGCACCGACTCACGCTTATCTCGTTGCGGAGCATCAGGACGTGATATTCTCCAGTATTGAAGACCCAGACATGAGCATTCGTATGCGGGCTCTTGAACTTCTCACTGCGATGGTAAGTCGACTTCCGTTTAGTTCGTTTCCATTACTGATTTATACGACGTACGTCTCAATAGGCTACTCAAGACAACATTCAATCCATTGTTCAACAGCTTTTGGACCACCTCGTCAAGCCCTCCACCCAACCATCCCAATCAGCGTCCTCAGCTTTACGGGCATCTCTAAATGCGGCTACCGCAAGTTCTACTGCGGCTACTCCCACTCCAAGCCTTCCCCAGACTCAAGCGTATCGCATGGCCGTTGCACGTCGTATTCTTCATATGCTTGGCCGCGACGCATACTCCGCCGTGCCTGACTTTGAGTGGGCGTTATCCGTGCTTATTGATCTCGCCTACGTTATATGCGGGTCCTCTCCTGGTTCATCAACCACTTCCTCAGCAACAACTTTCCCACCGCACTATAATATTAATTCTACAGCGGCGCTGGACATTGACGGTGAAATTTCGTCGCTATTTAGGGATATTGCCGTTCGTGTCCGAGTAGTACGTCCATTTGCGGCAGCTTTAGCCGCAAGGTGTGTTGCCGACGACGGGTTCTGGGCATTGAGAGCTTGGGAAGTGACGGCAGCGGCAGTTTGGGTATGCGGGGAATACGCTGCGTGAGTACTCGTTTTAGTTTATTTGTAGTACCGTTCTAATTACTATCTTGTCTGATGGTTATTTTCGTCCAGTGATCTCGAATCACCCCTCAAGACCTTGCTAGATTTACTACAACCTAACGCACTTGCGCTCCCAGGTCCACTCTGCGTACAAAGTGCACTCAAAGTGTTCGGGTTTTGGGCTTCGGACCGCGCTGAAAAGTGGGATGAATCGGCAGGTGCGGAGGTTTTACGTGAGGTTCAACGCACCTCGGACGGGCTACAAGCGTTTGCTACTCATGGAGATCCAGAAGTTCAAGAACGCGTTAGTATTTGCCTCGTCTTAGGATTAAACTATACATTAACCGTGACCGTGACTCAATGGGTTCAGGCGACCGATGCTTTACAGTTATTTAGGTTTATTCAAGCGGACGTTAAAGGATTCGAGGCAAAGCGTACTACGGTTGTAGAAGGGCCCGAAGGCACAGCTTCCGAACCGCCTTCCAGTAAGCATTCCTCGCCGTCAAGAGAGATTAATTAATATCGGTTTTATTAGATGAGCCTTCGTACCCTAAGAGCATGTATTTGCTCCAGCCCCTTCGAACGGCATTCGAACTTAACTACGTTGCGCCTCACGCACAAAACGCCGTGCCTGTTCCAGAGGGGCTCAACTTGGACCACTGGATTGTCCCTCCGCCCAAGCTAAAATATGAAGAAGAAGAGGTTGTGAAAAAACCAAAGAAGTCCAAGACAAAAGGAAAGGAGAAGAGTACAGCCGGAAAGAAGACGAAGAAGAAAACTGAACCAGAGGTTGAAGAAACGCCTGAGGAGAAAGCCGCTCGGGAGAAAGTAAGCTGAACTTTCGGTTCACTGTTGACCACTCACAAATGTTTCAGGCTCGAGCGGAAAGGCTAGAAAGGCTCAAGGACGATCCGTATTATATTTCGGACAAAAAACCGACTACACCCATACTATCTGAAGACGTAGATGATATACCTGTTGTGAAGATCGAAGGGATGCCGTCTCTACTCTCTACCGGAGGTGTGTTTCTCACATAGTCTGTCTACTCAAGATACTGAGGATACGTAGGTGCGGGAACAAGCCCAAGGCCAAGACTAGCTGGATTCAAGCCGCGCAGTAGCGCTTCTCGAGCCCTCGCTGTTGTTGACGTTGCAGGCGAGATGCCCACTACGCCACAGCATGCATCTGCGGAGCATACACCCATGTCAGCAACGCCACCTCCGCCATCCGTCATTTCACCCCGCCCAACTGCAGTGATATCTTCGTTCCCTCAGTATGAAGTAGAAGACGAGGAACGGGTACCTACTCCTGCACCCGAGGCTATCAAGGTTACGAAGGTAAAGAAGAAAAAGGTATGCATTGTCTCATATTCATCGGCTAATGATTACTGAAGCTTGCGTGTCAGGCTAGTACGAAATCAAAATCGAAGTCGAGTGCCCCATAAAGTTACATCTGACTATGAAATCCGAGATCATTCTCATATCATGAACCGACACAACCTGATGTCACAATTTATCCCGATCGACTTCCTCAATCCAATTTCATTGTGAAGCCATGTTGCCTGAACCACCAAAGCTAAAGATCAAGACAAAAACAACTACATTTCAGTTGGAATCTTTCCGATACGAGCTGCGAGGCTAGTAGCCACTGGTCGTTGGAGTAGGCCTTCGGTCCAGCAAGACGAAGCCATGTGCCACAATTGTAAGTTATCGCAATCTGAACGCTCATATGGCCTTCGCCCACTTGTCACGGCGCGAATCACTCCGTATGTTGTCCGGGCTTCGCGAAAGGGGTTGTGGCCAGTCAGTATCTACGTGCGTTACAATCAGTACTGCTTCGCAAAAGAGGATAGCTCGGTCATACCTTCATAATCAAACAACCAAATGCCCATACATCTGTTGCTTTATCCGGGAGGGTACTTTCAGCAAGATATTTTTCTGGGCCAAAATAACGAGCAACTGCAAGGTCACTCTTGGAAGCTGCCTCATGATGAAGAGAAGGACGAGGGCCAAGGCCACATAATTTAGGATTTCCATCTTCGTCGAGCACGATATTGCCCTAGATAACCGGATTTGAATAATCAAAGACTGAGTGGATAAGCGTGTGACAACCCACTGGGTGTAAATCGCCCCAGGCAATATCTTGATCGTGGTGCAAGTGTACAAGAGCGTCTAACACACCAGACATCTAGAAAACATTGTTAGAAGAAATAACTGGAAGAATATGCAACCTCACAATCTGAAGCTTGTCCTGGAAGCGCAACGATTCCCCTTTAACGCACAAGTACTATCGATGTGAAGGACACATTGAGCAGAAGTTTCATTTGCCAAATACCAGTCGACCTACATCAAGCAAGTTTCCGCCAGGATAATGTTCATATACGAGGAGGGGACCCAGTTTCGCCGAGTAAATTACCCCTAGAAGCTGACAGATATTGGCGTGGACAAAACGCTCTCTGTTCTGGGCACAACTACCGAGCCACAAGAGGAATTTCTGGTACTTTGTAAATTTAAGGCTGATATAAGACAGGCCTCGAACAAACTGACTGTCTTATGGGCCGTATGATTCGACCTCACAAGCTTGATCACAACCTTGGACATCGATTAGATAAAGAATAAATTTATCTGTTGCGGTGAGAGCTCTTACCGATTGTTGTAATGAACGAGTGGTGCGATCGGTGTAGATTCCACTAGACAATAAATCGAGCGTTAGAATGGCCATGGGATTAACCGCAGCGATTGAGTACCTATATACATCTGCAGAATGTCCTCGAACAAAGGGGTTCATCGCCCGAGCTACTTTCCCAGTGAGATCCGGAACCCCCGTTAGGACTTCTCTTGACAAGAAATCGCACAGTGTGTCGAGCATATATGCGGTAGTAGGGCGCGGCGTCGCCCAGCATCGGCGCACCACATCTTTCCAAAGCTTCGTCTTGGGTGGACGCCTAAGGCCCGAATCCGGAGTGTTCCCGGCTTGAATATGGTAGGCTAGGTGCGGGTCCTCCTGAAATGTCGAGTAAGGAACGGTCCCCGTGATAACCTACAGATTTTTTAGCATTGTTCACAACTTGCCAGCAAACACCAACCTCCAACATGACACAGCCGAACGCCCAAATATCGGTTTCAACGAGAGAGAGTGACCGATGATTCTTAAGCACATCCGGACTCCACCAACGAGAAACTCTAGGCCAGTCGGACGAGTAGGAGGGCGAAGGTGTAGGTTGGATACCAAAGGCCATATATGGCTCCGAGTTCATCAGACTAAGCTTGACTGATCCATTTGCGTCGATCATGATGTTGGACTGCGTAATGTGTCAGTTAACGAGAAGGAGTATTAAATTATGAGCGATTGCGTACTGCCTTAAGACACTGGTGCGCTATCGGTGGTTCTGATGAGTGCAAGGCGTTGAGTCCCTCTAGGATCTCACAAAACTGAGATGGTATGATAAGCGTCGTTTCCTTGGGAGGTGAGCATACGTACCACTCTAAGTTGGTTTTGATTATCCAAACTTTCTCGGTACTGGTTGGGGACGAGGGGTTTGAACTGTAGTTTGCGAGGTAAAATACAGTAGCATACATACAGTAAGCAGATCGTTGGGGTAATACTCCATGGTTAGGGCAGGTCCATTTACACTTGTCTGGTGGAAAATCCCACGAATCTCAACTAGATGATCGTGTTTCAATCGAAGCATGTCTTGGTGCTGCCGTCGAACAGCTTTGGATAAGAATCAGAGATTGAATTACATTAAATCGACTTACATAGTGCAAATAAACTATGTCCCGGTCATTGTTTCGTCTAGGAACCGACCACCGAAACTGTTTTTCTACAACCTATCGGAATGCGTGAGATGTGAGTTCACCCTATTGGTAGGTGCAGTACCTTTCTACCCCCAACGGTTGTACTGTATAGACTCAACAACAAGAGCTCAAGGGTCGAGATTATTGCTCACCAGCGAATAGAGGTATACGACTCTTGATGTGCGAATCCTACTTGGTCAAGGTCCGCAATCGGGTCCACAGAAGTTGGGGGAGGCACCACAATGATAGGCTCAGGTACCGCGCTAGAACCACGTAAGGCGGCAGATGAATAAGTCGAGTCAGTTGTGGCTGGGGAGAAGACCTGAACAGGTTGTTGGGGGATAAATGTATGGGGTGGTTGCGAAGGAATGATTAGAGGGGGTGGTTGAGGCGGAATCGTGGTGCGGGGAGGTGGTGGTGTAATTATTTGGGGCGGCTCTAGGATGACAATCTGGGGTGATTGTGGTCGGTAACTGGGATAAGATGGTACTGCAGTTCGAACCGGAGATGGGGTCCGCGATCTGCGACGGGATTCACGGCGACGACCTAAAAGATAGTCCGTCGCTCAGTGAGTGCTTATAACCCAATTTCAGATCAAAAAGCGGTGATGTTCAACCTACGTGGTACATATGAACTACTTTCTGCTGGCGCAGACTGGGGAATCGTTACTCGAATCGTGTTTGTAGTCCTTTGAGGCGAAAGCCGCACCCGACCATCGGAGTTGATTGTGAGGTTTATGTTAATGGTGATATTCCTTTCGTTTTCGCGACGATTAGATCGGTCTTGGTCAATAATCCGATTTGGAGAACGTGAACGTGTTCGCGAACGCGAACGAACGCGGGAACGGAGAGGCGCCGGTATCTCTATAATTCGTGTGGGGGATCGGGATCGGGATCGGGAACGTCGGGATCTAGATGGCTCCCCAATCCGAATGATCCGGGTGGGAGAGCGAGAGCGAGAACGCGACTGGCGCGCGCGGTGAGACGGTGCGGGAGGAGCACTACCCGGCGGGTACATGACTCGCGTAGGTGATTGAGATCGAGAACGCCGGGATCTCCGCGATGCAGATCCAACATGAATGATTCGAACGGGAGAGTGGGACCGTGAATGTGAACGAGCGCGGGAACGGAGAGGCGTCGGCACCTCTATAATTCGTGTGGGTGATCGGGAACGGGAACGGGAACGGGAACGGGAACGGGAACGGGAACGGGAACGTCTGGATCTTGATGGCATCCCAACTTCAATAATCCGGGCAGGAGAACGTGAACGTGAACGCGACCAGCTTGCGCGGTGAAGAACACCACCCGACAGCGGGTACATAACTCGCGTGGGTGAATAAGATCGAGATCGAGCACGTCGGGATCTCGATGGCGACCCAACTTGAACGATCGGGGTGGGATAGTAGGACCGTGAACGTGACCGGCGAAACGGGGGCGAGGCTACAACGGGCATCGGAATATGGTATGATCTTGATGAAGACGAGACAGACGAGGCAGCGCTGTGACTAGGCGATGAAATTACCGAAGGCTGAACTTGGTACGATTCGCTCGGATAAACTCGTGGCGATGATGATGCAGGCACCATACTAGGCTGTGCCACCCGAATGAGCTCTGGCGCGACCGTTTCAGTGGGGGAGTTAACTCGTATTATTTGAGGCCCTTCAGAAACGTGCGAGATAACATGAGAAGCGGTCTCTGGAGTATGTTGAGCCGACCTCGAATCGGACGAGCGCGAAGTGGCGCGGGGCCTTCGCCTGCGTACTAGAGGTTCGTCCGAGCCGCCAGCGGACGGCCGCTCCCTAAGTGGCGAGCTGACAATCCTAGGACTGCCAGAATAAGCTGGAGGCTGGGATCCTCGTGAGGGAGTATGGGAAAGGGGACGAGTCGATGTAAGTCTGTGGAGTAGTGCATCCGCTGAAGGTCGAATAGCCATGTCAGACCAACAGCTTTGTACAAGGCGTCGCAAGCTTTTATCTGGCCATCTATCCTCTTCTGAGTGTGGAGGTTTTTTCGTAGCGATGAAGAAGTCAATAGTCCATCGGTTTTTGACCCAATGGTAGGGCATCTTTTTACACAACATCTAGCCAGGACTACTATCAAATAACGGTACGTGGAAGAGAAAAGAAATCACACACCACAAATGCTACGCAGCCGAATGCCCAGATGTCGGCTGCGATGGAAGGTGCAGAGATTTCCTCCTCGATGCTTAGCTCCGGGCTGCGGTAAAGCGGAGTAGAAATGTACTCGACAGAAACATGCTTGGATGAGAGTTCTCTCGCGCTCCCAAAGTCGCATATCTTAGCGGTCAAGCGTCGAGATTGAGTTGTAAGCACTATGTTTTCCTATTAACATACAATGGTACAGTCTAGTCAATGTAGGCATAGCAAATGAAGGTGGGCCGGCTTACCGGCTTGAGGTCACCATGTGCAAGGTTTAACTCATGCACGTGTTTGAGTCCGTTGAGAATATCGGTTAGCTATATAAGGAACTTAGTATGCACACTATATACGTATATCAAGAGACATACGAGGTCTTTGTAGTTGAAGCGTGCAACACTAAAAGCATACTGGTTTCGTGAGTACCGTGGGATAGGGCGAACAACCAACCAAGAACACATACCGACAGTAGATCTCCTTGCTCGCAATACTCTGCGACCATCGAGGGAAAGCCTCTGTCATCAACTATCTTCCCAAGGAATCGAACCACGTTGTCATGGCCGTTGATCGTGTTCCACATCCTCATTTCGAGGTGCGCTAGCTTGACCGCATCCTCTGTGTATCGGAGTTGTTTGACAACAACTATCTAAGAGTTGAGACAGGTTGTTACACACGACCCGAGCTTTGCTGGCAAAACGTACCGTGCTCTCATTTTTATACTGGAGACGAGCTCTACGGCGAATAAAGATATTTCAGTGAATAACCCAAAGGAATTGCAGCGCTGAGTTTGCTTACTTTTTTATATCTGCTTGACCTCCACCTTTTATGTACTCAATTATCGTGATATAAGGTGTCAGATCCAGCGGTTTTCCTGATGTGGCGAGGCTACCAAGTTTACTGTGCTGTTGCCCCATAGGAGATTATACCAAAGGTGTCGGCGAGCGAGAACAACAAGGTATCAGCTAAGACGTAGATTGTGCCCCGCCAGGTGTCATGGTAGTTCATGTATAGTACGGCCATTGAAGTTTCGCCGATGGAACATCCGATGTCACCGGATCAGGTTCCACAAATATTTTGAGCGCCCAATATGTGGCTGTGCGTGTCCACGCCACCAACTTCAGCTTCGAACACCGCCCCACCAAGCAACTGCTGAACCAGAGCATGTGGAGGTGCTGATGTTTTGCATGCACAACGAATTCGATAAAAGTGATATCAATTCACTCATTATTTTAATTGATATACATCATACTGTCTTACTGCAGTTGTTCTGGGATTTCATCCAGAGCTTGTTTTCATTCGATCCAGCCTTTGGCATTCATCCGCTCGACCCATTCTCCGACAATCTTTTCAATCCCAGCGGGTTGCTCGAGCTGGACCCAGTGCCCACACAGTCCTTCTAGGGTCACAACTTCAGTATTATTCGCCTTGTCTTCTTCCGCAAACAGGTGAACGTTGGGGAGAGCAGGATCCGCATTTGGAATCACAAGTAATTTTGGAAGCTCTGGCCTAAACACCGGTGGAAGATTTTTATCAAGCTCGAAGTTGGCTTTTTGAGTTTTATAGTAATTAAGCATAGCTCTAAGGGGTGGTGTAATCACAAGCAGGTCAGTACATGCAACGTCAACTTCGAGAGATGTACTCACGAAAACCCAACGCCCGCCTTAATCTCCGTGACAATTGTGTTCACTTCCTGTAGCGAAGCCAGGGGTTTGATTGTTTTCACTCATATCAACTAAACGCCCTACCTTCTCTGTCAGGAGCGCAGAATTCGTTGCTTTGGTATCGTCCGCAAGCCATGCTTCAATCGCCCCTTTCTTCTCCCACGACAAGACTTCGCCTGACTCAATCTGCTTTGCTGAAGAATAGATGTACCTAATAAACTTATCGACCTTTTGGGTTATGTCAGTAGGATTATACTCTCGTTTGAACTATAGTTCGCTTGCGTACGTACCTTGGCGTCCAGTATTGTTGGCGATGACGGGCTGACGAAGAAAAGATGATATCCAAAGTTCGGTAGAGCCTCCGCAAGCTTTTCCGTTGGAACCAGCTCTTGAGCCGGCTTCGCAAACCTAAAAGGAATACCGAGACTTTTGTTATCCCAGTTTAGTGTTTCGTATCCTGCTTTGGTGTCACAGCTCGATAAGAGTTACCTTACTATCCCCTTTACTAGATCCGGCTTATATTGTGCTAAGCGCATAGCGATACCCGCGCCCCTAGTGATTCTTGGGTAAGTAGCAAGATGATTTTACTATTAAAATTCTCACCAATCGTGCGAAATCAATACTATCTTCTCGCCCCCGGGAATCCCAACTTCGCGGATCAAGGCAGCATAGTCCTCGCTATGCAGCTTGAAGGCATATTCGTCTGAGTTTTGGAGCTGGGAGCTTCCAGTGTAGCCAAGGGTATCGGGAATAATCAAACGAATGCCTCGGTTAGACCAACCCTTCACTTGATGCCGCCAACCATAGCTAAAAGTTTAGTATATGCGGTTGAATATCAGTCGCAAGTCCTTGCAATCGGCAACACTAATCTTACGCTGAATCAGGAAATCCATGAAGAAGAAGCGCTGCGACTACTGTCTTGACACCTTGTGGAGGATGGATATCGACGTATCGATAATGGCGTCCAGTCGAAAGATTTGCTGTTTTGCTTTCGTATCCAAGAGGGTGCAATCCGGAGGACATCGTAGTTAGATCTCAGAACGCAGTGCAGAAGTACGGGAAGGCTATATAGTTGGCTGGGGTTCTGACCGAGTGGCCCGCACTCTGCCTCAAGTTTTGATATGACAAAACACTCGATTAGTAAGCTGGGATACGCTGATCAAGAGTATGCTCTACGCTTTTCTCGTTGAAATCATGATTCGGAGTTGTTCTACTCGTAAAAACTTGGATATGCAACTCGATTAATCCCGTTACGGGGGGAGACGTAGGGAACGCGCATATATGCTGCATTCTAGCTAGTTAATGTAAGCCACCATGGCAAATAAGCCTATGAGAGCTAGAATCCAACCGTGTCGTTCAATTTCCTTGAAGGTGTGGTCATGAGAGTTAAACCTTGTGAGCATGTAATTAGGCAGTTGTGTAATCTCCCTAAGATGCATCAAACTTCCGACAAGCGCTCAGACAGGTAGACCTGTAGAGTTTAACTACGTGAAGGTGGACGAAGGCACGTTGAATCTAGATGTTTTCTGCTACTTTATTGAACTGTAGCATATAACTTATAGCGCCGTCCCTCACCAAAAAGTACGTAAAGCCAATATACCACCGTTGATTATGTAGAATAGTGGTTCACGTCGGCCGACATTGCTCATAGTGCTCAGTAGCTCGCAGCTCGCAGAGTCTTATTATGTTAACCGTGTAACATTAAATAAACAACATCATATCCACCACGGCCTCCAGCGTTGTGGATGCGATCCGAGCAGATCATCTGTATCCTCAAACTCAACTCTAGGATCTTTCAGCTCGCGCGGGTATGTATCGCTTACACGTGTTACTGATCCGCGAGGTTGATAGCGTCGCGACCACGCGACTGCGATGAACATGAGACGATGGTCGGGGGGAGGAATCCCCCAGAACTGGATGTATACATGCGAACTATATACAGACGGAAAACACACGTGATCAGCCCCTATCCAGCGGCTCCGCCGCCCAACAGCTGCATGTTTCACTTTCAGAAATAGTATCTATCAGTACAAACAAAAATGTGTTTAACTCACCATCGTGGCATTTCCGTTGATCAACAGGTTGAATTAGCGCCGTCATCGCAGATACCATGTGCAGCGTCACATGCTGACGCCCTGACGCATACATCTGGGGTAGGAGTGGCCGTTTACATGCCGTTTACAAGCCGGAGATACTCTGATAGGTATGTTCCAAGACGCTTGGCTACTGATACACGTCTAACGAAGATCCGCTTCGTATACTCTATTGCATTTGAACTAAGTCAACGTGACGTTCTAGACAGAGCGGCTCAAGAACATCATTAACCTAATCAAATTAGTTTGAAGTTGCTCGTGCAATGCTATGATTTATCATTATACAAGAGGGAAGCGCATGAGCAAGTGGCCAATCATGTGACATGCACATCTCGGGATCGGTGTCGTGAATACCCGATTCTAGTATCCGGCCGCCGCTCACACCGCACACTTTCGGCACACTACTAACGCCTCTGTATGATCTTAATGGGTTCTACAGGTATTACCGAAGCTGATCGGGCTTCACAGCCAGCACTGTGAACGGCAATTGATGCGAAATAACTGCAAATCGCCATCGAAAGATAATTTAGCATATAGGTATACACTATTTGAAGCGGCCGATATCATCCGCCGCACAGGCGCCGCAGTCAATCAAGCTTCAGAAGAACCGCCGAGACTTATTGCGGTTTCGGATATGGTTTTCCATCAATCGCGGTCAATCGCAAAAAGTGGACGCGTGACGAAACCAGTGTAAAGTGAATGCTGCTATATGCACTCAAACAATGGGCTCTGTGGACATCAAAGACACCGTTGGAGTCGCACGACCAGCGCGCATGCAACGGTGGTAGTTACCTAGCGATTGGGAAAGATTTGAAAAACCCGAGTCTGAACGCAGAACCGCCGTTTGCGAGCGGTATACAAGTCAGATTGACCTAACATATGGCTAGGGCTTACCTTTCTGGCCGTCCAGCTTGATGCTGAAAAAATCAGCCTCAAAAACAACAAACTTGATTGAGGTGCTCACAGTCTTAATTTGTTAATTTTGACATTTCTGAAAACAGGAAGAATTTTAGGTTTTCCCTACGCGATTTGTGCCGTGTCTTTGGAAAAATGTAATGGGCTATTCAAAGGATATATACGCACTGTATGATGCCAATCTCACACGCATAGTGCCTTCAAACAGTGGTCCTGCGTTCAAACTTGGTTTTTTCAAATCGTCATCAACCGCTGCGCAGCTACCACCGTTGCATGCGCGCTGGTCGTGCGACTCCAACGGTGTCTTTGATGTCCACAGAGCCCATTGTTTGAGTGC
>WSTH01000159.1:0-36221 GCA_019616345.1 Ceratobasidium sp. 395 | reverse complement strand
CGCGGTGTGGTTAAGTACCTTATCAAATGGAAAGGCTATGGTCCTGCGGATAACACATGGGAGCCTTATGAACATCTGATCAATGCCAAGGACTCCTTAGTAAAGTTTCACCAAAAGAACAAACGTGCTCAGAGGGACCCTTGGGTCTAGACGGGGGGTAGTGTCATGACTTGACACGCTTCCAAAATATTATATTTCATTTTATTATATTTTCTTCCGACACATACCTTTTATAAAACATTTGTAAGGATGTGTCATCTCTTTGTCATCCGGGTCCATTAGTCAGAAGTCACGTGATTCCAGAATGTTCCAGAAGTCTTTGTCATCTCGTATTTCACATCTCATATCAAATACTTGTATGACTCGGTTCGCTTCTCAGTTTGTCCACGTAGATACAAGGCTGTGTTCCCAGTTGTATATAACCAAGGGCAAGTTCGAGGTTACAGACCAAGAACTTGACCTCCTCGTCAATCTACAGTTCTCTCTCACATCCACTTGGTCACTGGGCTATCAGTCGCCCATACCACTTAGCTCATCACCTATCACCATCTTGAGGACTCTGACAATCGCGTTGGCTAAGTCTTCGACTCTTGAGTCCAGGCCATCTTGGCCACCCGGGTATTCCTTCGCGTCTAGGTCCTCTAGGCTCTCTTTTAGGTGACGCTTGAAGACGACTTCATCCATTGCTTTGAAATTCCACCGGTCCACCACGGGAACCGTGGCCGGGGTGACAGAGAATTCGGTGCGGATGGGGAGGTGATCGGTGCAGGGTGGGCGTCTTTCGGGCGTTATGTCGCAGGAAACAAGGTCAAGTGCCAGGGTGTGTGAGGCGAAGACGTTGTCGGGGCGCGTGTAGTTGCCGGAGCTGGTAGATTGGAGTGTGGGTATATCTTTCAGCAGTAACATTTCAAGCCCATGTTTGCCCGTAAGTTCTATGAGTTCTTGCGCCTTCTCTATATTCCTGTTTGTGAACAGATGAGCATTTCTGTCCTCGTCCCAGATGGGGTGATGCAGGTTGAAGTCCCCTAATAAAATCGTGTGTTCGCCTTGGGGTCTGGTTTTTAGGAGTGCGTCAACCAGTGGGAGGGAGTCTGTCGTTCCGCATGGATTATATACATTGACTATAAGCAGGGGGCCTTTGTCCGTTCCGAGTTTGACCGCGACGATGTCAGCGCTGTCGCAGTCGACCTGCTCCCAGCCATTCGTTGAGATTTTGGGGTTGAACGCTATGAGGGCGCGCGATGTAGGGGCATTTTTCTTTCTATGTGTGGTCGGGAGTACTGTGAGCCAAGATGGGGGGACGCGAGTGTTGCCTAGGAAGTCAATGTATGGTTCTTGTATGGCCAGTACCGTTCCCTCTCTAATTGCGGGGTCTAGTGTGATCGGGAGTTGGGAGAATTGGGACTTGTTCGCGTTCAGTTGCCAGATCAGGACGGTGGTGCTAACATTCTGAGAGTTGTCGGGTGTATCGTTCATTGGGAAGGACTGAAGCTACCCGGGAACGAACTGCGTTCGAGTGTCGCAGAGACGACTGTGGACGCGGCGGAACTGACAGAGAGGACAGATGAAACCGATGCAGAGCGAAGGCGGGAGCGGGGGGTCTGGGATGGGCTGACGTTGACCTTGGTGAGCGGGAAGTGCAAAGATTTTTCGCTCGTGATGGAAAGGCGGCCCATTCCCTCGTTGAGTCCTGCGGCGCGTGCGACTGGCGGTGGGGAAGAGATTTGGAGGACGACCCTGACTGGCGTGGTGGGGCTCTCTCCTGGGGCATCTGCGTGGTCTGCATGGCTTTCGGCATCCCAAGCGTCAGACTCGTATCCAGGGATTGCCACCGGGGGCGGAACAGGTTTGTTGGCTATCTGTTTGGAGTGCGCCAGGAAGTTGGCTTGCCGCACCTCTCCGTTTTCGTCAGCGATTCCGGCAAGCGTGAGGGCTGGGCGAGCAGGAGAGACAGTGGGAGCAGGGGGGGCATAGGCGGCTAGATCGGGAGGGCTTGGGTCAGTGCGCTCCGGGTCGAAATATTTCCGCTTGTTTTCCGGCTTTCTCTTGTTAATCCTGTCACATTCCTCAATAAACGCGGGGCAGAGTCTCCACCAGGAGGCGTGGCGGTCGGAGCGGCAGTTGACGCAGAAGCGACGCCTTCGATTGGGGCAATTCGAAGAGCGATGGTCGTCCGCACATTGGCTGCAGACGTCGTGGTCGTGCTTGCAGTCCACTGCGCGGTGGCCGTACCTCTGGCACTTGAGGCAACGGACCGGCTCCTCTTCTATGCGCTTGAACTCAATATCTTGGGCGTCCATGCGTCCCGTCCTAGAAATTAGATCGTCTGCAGTGTTTTGGGACCGGAGCGAGATTTTGAGTACCGCCCTCGTCTGGTCTGGGTGTCTGCGTGCGATGGGCTTGACCCAGGTGCATTGGAGGAAGCTACCGGCTTCAACTTGGTTTTCGAGTTCAAGGTCACGGACGGAGGCGGGGTCGTCTGGGTTGAAGCAAGTGGGGGCCGTGTAGAGCAAGATTTCTGCGCGCTGACCCTTGCAGGTATAGTTCCCGAGATTTCGCTCCAGAGCTTTGGCCACAGTGACAGTGCTCAGTAGGGCCGCGTGGTGACGGCTGATGCATTCGAAGATGACTCCTCCGCTGGGGATGCGGGTGGCCTTGTTGAAGGTGATGTACGGGGCGGTTTTGAGTCCTAGTTTCGGGAACATGCCCCTTTTCTCAAGCTGGTCCCAAGTCTGCGAGATGGCGGCGCTTAACCATTTGATCAGTTCGGCGCTGGATTTTCCGTCCATTGCACTTCCCGAGGCTCCGGCATTGGGTTGAATGAGGATCGTAGTGGCTTGCGTGTGGGCTCGTTCGAGGGCTTTGGCTTGAGCGTCAGCGTCGGAGTTGCCTCCTTGCGGGCGGGAGCCAGGGGTGACGTTCTTGGGTGCGGGTCCCTTATGCGTGCGACTGTTGCCTGAGGTAACTGTGCTCCAGGAGTGTTCTCGGGCGGGGGGGTTTTCGATGAGGGCGGTGAGTTTGGCCTGCGTATCTTTTGCTGCCTGCTCCGTTACTTCGGACCTTGCGTTGAACTTTGCTACCTCGCCTATGAGCGTGTCTACCTTGCCTCCTACTTCGTCGTCTACTATTATTGGGTTTTCGACTAGGCTAAGTACCTTGTCCAGCTTCTGGTCAAGTGTGTGAGCCTTCTCCTTAATTAGGTCAAGATCGGTGCGGACTGCATCGGTAGATTCGAAGGCAAGGGGGACTAGTAACGCGATGGCAATTAGGACAGAGCTGTGGCCTGCCGCGGCAATGTTCGGGAAGAGGGCCAGACCCTGTAATGCTGTAACGATGGTTTGCGGGCAGTATTTCTCCTTCAACTTTGTTATGAGGGCATGCGACAGGAGCATAGCGTGTGCCGCTTCCGGAGTTTTCGGCGGCGGGACGGGGGGCGTGGGCTCAGGGATTGCGGGGGTGGCGCTTCGGTCTACGGGGGGCTCAGGGTTAGAACCAGAGGTGAGCCGCGTCCCGGTGCGCGTTCCAGTTCGATTAGATTTGTTTCTACTAGCCATAGTGCGCAGAAAGAATTAACAGAAAGAAGCTAGGGGGACTAGAGGAGGGAGAGAACAGAGAAAAACAGTAAAAAAGCAGGAGAGAGAGGGAAAAACCAGCGTCGGGCAAGTTGACTAGGATTTTTACGGGGTCCTAGCGGTGCCGATGGTGGTCGTTTCTCGCCTTCGGAAGGACGGTTACTTGCAGGAGGTGGTAGTGGCGGGATGGCCTCCAGCTTCGTGGCGTCGCGATCTGTGTGTCCATCCGGATACGCCAAAGTCCGCCCATATACGATCGGGTATAGTGACGGATGCACCAGATCGAGCACCATGTCGTTCGAGTGCGGGTGCCAGTCCTTCTCCGATTCGGGTACATTTTCTAGTTTCGATACTCCCTCGACGAGTTTAGACCTGAGTTCGGCGGGAACAAGCCTGTCGGACTGCCAGATTCGATTGTAACACGCGACCTACACCTCTGGCGTTGATTAAACATATATATTATGAAGCGAAATGGGCTATATTACCTCGGCACCAGTCTCATCGTCTCGTAAGTTGGCATATCCCTCCAGCTCCTTGAGCACATAGTCGACATGAGATTCCTTCATATGTTCGGCTTGATCGAGGGCCTCGGCACGCCACTTGGCCATTATAGCTTGGTCGCGGAACTTGGTATGCCAGGACGGCTTCATCCGAAGAGCAGCAGATAACCTGGTCATCTCAAGCTCTACCAACTGCAAATGATTATAAGCTTCAGTCCACAAGCATTAGATTCAATCAAACGCGCTCACAGGTTTCGCCGGAGTCATATCAGCTTCATCCCAGTAATGGGTTTGAATATATCCAAATGCATTGGGCAAAGGCTTGATGTCGGTTTCAGAGGACGTCATTTGGAGGTCGTGGTGAATTGAAGGAGAAACGTGATGCTGGTTGTTCTTATAAAGTAGGCGACATGCGGACTTGGCTATGCAAGCCTGCACGTGACGGATTGCTACGTTTTGGGTGAGCGACACCACCACGGGCCAGCGAAGGGGCACAAAAATAAGCGAAAAGTATAGTACGTGACTTGAGCATAGCTCATATGGTCCCATGTAGCGATTCATTAAATAAGTGTCCCGTAGAGCTGTAGCTCGGAGTTACATATGACAAGCAAGTCTCTAGCTTACTAATACGGGTGGACCCCCGAAATTGCTGCCCGACCATGAGACCTCAGTTTTCACAGGATACGGCCTCATGGGACCTTTTGAATTCTGCACAACTCATGCAATATAATTCTTGCTATTTTTTATGCCCCTTCCCTGGCTCGTGGTGGTGTCGCCAACCCAAAACGTAGCAATCCGTCACGTGCAGGCTTGCATAGCCAAGTCCGCATGTCGTCTACCTTATCAGTCGCGTTATTTGCACCTGTTTGGTCCGCGTCGAGGGTCACGGTCATTCTGACCGAAAGCTGGCGTCCCGAAGGGCGGGCTGATACTATTTAAGAAGATGCCGGTCAGTCAGGTATGACTCTTGCAGTTGTTATCTTGCTTCCGGAACTGACCATCCTAGTGAGTCAATGTGCAATCTGGAAGTCACAAGTTTTGTCTTTTGCTGGTGATCACTCTTTCAGACTTATTCACAATATGAGTCAAAAAACTTACACAACACGCATTGCCTTTGAACTTAGAACCTAATGGGTGTTTAATGGGCGTTTCAGATACAGAATCTGAATTTTGCAGGTAAAAGTTTCCTGAGGCCAGCGGGCTGTACGAAACCGGTCAGTCAGTAATGACGATACGTTCGAGCCTCTATTCACCGTCCTTCTCTTTTATCTACACTTGTTCTTTTCAAATCAAGTATTCCTTGTCGAATGAAGGCTGGGCCTTGTTATGTATCGACACCGGAAGTGGCACGAGGCAATAGAGGAAGAAGCCGGAAAGAATTGGTGCCGAAATGTTACATTCATTTTTGGACGGCTTTTACATACGAACGAAATACACAATTGATTCATCAACCAACGCACGCGGAGCTTGAATGGTACATGAATACGACAGGCTAACGTGAAATAATGTCTCAAAATCAACGAAAATAGAACATTAAGTACCAATTATCAGGTTAGACGACTGGACAGTTATCGCTCTGCAATCACATCTGAGCCAGGGTCCATCATATCTTTTACAGTAATACGGACGGCGCAAAAAGAATGCTCGAATGCTCAGAAGGGTACAAGGTGCCTCATAATGATCATATCCAGTTATTGTGCCGACAGCCGAGGGCGTTGTTCGGGGAGTTGACGTTTGTAGGCGCACCACCTACCGCATCGGAGGTTGGCGCGGGTATTGTTTAGCAGCGGGGTTGTAAAGATGTAGGAGGATATCACGAATGAGATATTTCAGGGGGAGGAGTCGTTTGAGTCGTTATGCATCAGCGCGCGGGTTGTGAGTGTTTCGAAGGCCGAGGACGAAGCGGTGGGATTAGGTAACACTGAGGCGCCGGGCGCAATATGTGGGAGTAGACCACGACTCCAAGTACTCCAGGTTTGCGCGTGGGCTATCAGATCCCCTCTCACTCAGATAAGTGAATATATTGAAGATAAACAGCTACTCACCAACGCGGGCTGCGCCTGTGGGGCTCATCTCCTCCAGATCCTCCTGTCGTAACCATTGCTTCGGCATTTTGTTTCGTCAGGAGCCCTCCTACAAGCTGTTGAGCAGTCAGCCAAAGGTTTCTAGCAAAGAAGAAATGAAGCTCACCGTATTTATTTTCTGCTCGCCTTCGGATACGCTCGACCCTCAACCACTCAACCACTCAAACTCGCACAGTGAAACGTTACCCAGGTAACGTTACGGGGGGCAACCAGCTAACGTAAATGCATACCTGGCGCAGGTAGCTAAACGTCGGAGCTAAAGTTTAGGTGCGAGTTTCCGGGTTAGGTGTACAGGACCTTTTAGCGGGGTCCAACAGGTAGCCCTCAGAACGTATATTAAGTCAGTGAGATTTAGCTGTATTACATCGCTAAATACCGCTATCTTCGTGTTCAGTCTTTTCCCTATAGAAACTGCCCCGCAAAGCGTCAGAACATATCCAGCAGGCTCTACTAGAGCTGTCTCCTTCTACACTGACAACGTGGATGCATTGCTAGTTGCAGATGACTCGATCGAACCCGCTACTGCGTCAACAAGACTGCTCACGCCGCTAGATGATTTGGACGCGCCTGAAGAGCTTCCTATACCTGAGCCGTTTTGGTGTGCGATGGACAAAGTGATAATGGTGAGGGATTTGTTGGTCGCTTCATTGGCGAGGCTTGGGTCGGCCGCTTTGGCCATGTCGGTAGTTGCGCCATCAACGTCAACATATTTGCATCGTTGAAATTGATATAGTTTTGCTCGACCTAGATAACTGAAGATCTAAGAAGTAAGTAGGCTTCCTTCACAGATGCAGGAGCAATCTAGGGTGTTTTTAATTAATTCGTTCAAGGTAGGATAGAAGTCGAGCGACTCACCTCAACAGTGCAGTTTGCCCCGGCAATCGCTTCGCTCAACTGGATCATACTCTCCAACTCATGGACCATAGTCAGATACGACTTCTTCCCCGCACCAGTCGCACTGCTCTGCCTCGGGAGCCTATACCGCTTCACCAACAAATCGACAGCCTCAAGCGTAAACCATTGATACAACTCAGTGCAACCCGACCTTCCAATCAAAAATCGAGCTCACCTGGGGTAAATACTTCCTCACATACCTCACATGTACCACTGCAACCCCTCCGTCGAAAGCTCAGGCTGAATATTCCCCTCGGGATCCGCATGCACCCAACAATACACCTCGCTAACATCGAATCTGTATTCTCTCAACACCATCCAGCACCACAGGGAGCAAATTAAACCGGCTCATAATTGGTGTGCTCATCGCCACATTGAGCCCTAACCCGATCTGTCGATTGTACATCCTACCGACCGAGTTCGTAGTGGTCAGGATAGCCACTGGGCGTTGAGCGTGGCATGGGTACCGGGTTTGGCAAAAAGCCACGAACGAGTAGGCAGCAAAGGATGGTGTGTGGGTTTGGTCACCAGTCAGCTGTGGATGTAAAAAGCGAAATAAAGATGGAGTTCCAAGGTTGAACCAGCTGCGCGGCGAGCTCGGAGTGTCAGACAGATGATCTTTGACATCGAAATCAAGCATCGTGTCATCATAAAGGTCTAAACGGTGCTTGTAAAAATAATTAGCTAGTATACGACCACAAAAACTATCGCACGCACCTGGAAAATTGCCATTCGTGGCGTCGTGATCTAACTCCATATCTTCATTCTCGTCGCCCAGATCAGCATTCAAGTAGATTTCCAAGTCCAAAGCAGAGTTACTATTTCTTGGAGAGTCCAAATTACTAGCTGTTTCGTCCAAGTTTCCTGTAGTTCCATTTCCAGCGCCATTATCCTCAGCAGCAGGCAGTTCCAGAGAGCTTACGCAGAGGTTGAAATCTTGTACGTCTCTCCTTATATTTACCGCAGTGACGATAGTACATTTCCTTCATCATTCATAGTGCCGCCAAGATGAGTGGACAAGTCTACGCGAGTTGACTTAGCAAGATCGCGCGTAGACGTGCACGTGATCGTGTAATTTGCAATTGATCCCGTCATCCTCGTTCCCAAGACTTACTGCTAACCACGACATCCCTCCGTCACCGAAAATTGAGCCTCGATAAAAGAACTGTAATAAAAATTCTCTGAGTCACTCGCGCTGCTCTAACTGACCTGCTAACTTTTCCCAGCGAAATTCGTTCCCCTCGCGTCTCTAGGCGCCTCGCATCACGTGTAAGTAGATCGATCAATCTCGATTTCCATCCCAAAATGAAACTTAATTTGTCTTAGGAACGGATATTGCTCAAAAGCTTACTGTGTTCGTAGCGAATTTAGAAGCTTTAGCGCAATTCGGCGCGCTTTTCACAGCGCAGAAGACTGCCCAACCCCAACCTCCAACCGGTGAGCGAACGCGTTTGTATCGGTCGATCACTCATACTCGCTTATGTTTATTGCTTCATAGCGCCCTCTGTATCGTCAGGTTATTTTATTTTATTTTATTTCGTTGTCCCACTTGCCAATCGATTCACTGGGCCGAGGCTACGAACCGAATAGCTGACCTCAACCTGCAAGAATAGAGCGCTCTTCCGACTCTGTAGGCACTACAGAAGAACACCAGCGCGGGCGTGGTACGCAGCGCAGCGGTCTTGCCGCGCCCGGGAGTGTGGGAGACAGAAATTATCTACCTTCTATCCTCCCTCGCGCATCGAGGTCAGTACACGCGCGTTGATCTATTCAGATACTTTATGATGAAAACATCTCCACCTGAACAATTAAAATCCCCCGCCTTTGCTGTCCGCCGCCCGTTCCCATCTCCTCACCGCCTCTCATCTCCACACGGCTCAACCTCACCTCCTCGTCACCCACCCGCCCTCGCGCCACTTCTCCTGTTTCCCGCACTTCCAAGCGCCCCTGCCGTCAAGAGACGCTGCCCGACAATGCCAACTATGCTCCAGAGTCTCTGGAGTACAAAACTTGCTCAACGCCTTACGAAGAGCGCGAAGGCCAGCACGGCGGCCTTTTGGCACAAAGACTGCGAAGGTTTGGGTACCCTCAAAGGTGAGCACCTGCTCATGCCGCACGCAGCAGTAGATCTACTTGTCGTGTACTCAGTATCCCGTTGCGAACCTCTTGAACTTCGAACTCATTTTCTCTTTCGAACGTCTCCTCTCGCATTCGCTTTTTATCATTCACTTTTGTTATTTACTTCCGCCTCTCGACATCACAGGTTCTGCCCCGAAGAGCACTGAACAGAGCAATACCACGAGGACTTGAACGGTTCGTGGGTCTGGGCTACAAGTTATTCCATATGCCGTTTGTTGGAACTAACATGTTCACCAAGTATAGGATTAGGTGTATGACAGGACATGCAAAACTCGCTTTCCCAGCTGTAGTACACTTGCAAAGTTCGCTGTTTGATCTGCGTTGCACGTGTAAGATCTGCTCTATTGCATGTAGCGTACATGTGAACAACGCTGTATTACCTGTATTATACAGTTAAAGCACCTGTTAGAAACACCTAAAAAAGAGCTAGTAAATTAGCTGTCTACAGCAGGTAGCCGGGCGAAAGAAGCATATGAAAATTTAGCTACATACACCTAGTGTTTTTACCTGTACGTGACATGAGTTTAGTGACACTCCTAAACTCCTGGCGCATACAGGTAGTAACAATAGGTGTATACACCTAAATTTCGCTGTATTACCCCCATAAAAGTTACCGGGGTTTTGTTTCACTGTGTCGTTGTCCGTTCAACTTGATCCCCAATTAGCTTGGTATCTTTCCGTTCGATTCCCCACTCCATGTACATAATGGCTCAATAACTTGACGCATCTCGACGGATCTCATCTCTAGCTTTCGGGCGTGTCAATTGCCTGGATGCCGAGTGTTTGAGTGTCAAGCAGCTCAACTTCGTGCTACGCCACACGATATCTCGTTAGTGTACTAGGTCCAGTCTATGAGACGGCACGGTTTAAGTTGGGCTGAAGACGCAGAAGCAGTCAAGCTTTGGAGGATGGGAGATCATTGAAATACGGTGTGCTGGTCGACGCACCGGTCTCGGGTCGGTCGAAGCCAAAATAACAGACAAGGCGTCACGTGCAACACCAGAGTCTTGGACTCTTGGTGCCTAGCCTCGTGGCTTCGTTGAGGTCACAACACATCACACACCCTTCCAGTAATCCTCGGTCGGTGAGATATTCTCGCTCGCCTCTGCTTGATTTTTCTAGCCTCCTTCGATAGCCGCCACTGACGCTCAAGTGATTGATGAGTTTACTTCTGGGTTCAATCAACCCTCCGCGGCGACAACAAAATACTGTCAATGCCCCAACTACCAACCAACCGACCACCGCTCGCTCTGAGGATATAATAAAAGCAAGTTGAACTCACGCCAATTGCAAGAGGATCGATAGCTAAGAGACACCCTTGTATGACAGCCCAAAGCCCAAGCATCGGATCATGATGCCCCGGGCACCGAATTGGATAAGGACGCTCCCGTGTGGAAGGTCTACGTACAAGAAACAGACCTGGCGGATAAAGAGATGTGTGACGACTGGAACAGGTGGGCGTCTATCAGTTCTAGTGTAGTAAAGTCAAATTGAAGACCCGAAACACGATTACTTGTATAGATCCTTAGATGTGACACTGAGTGAGTAACATTACCTCACACCGAGCAGCCTGATGATAACTTCGAGTCGACCTCTACCTAACAGTTTTTGTGAGTATTTTATCTCATCGTTGGGGATATGTTAATCGTTCGGAGGTATATAGGCGGCTCTGTTCTCGGCGATCTCGACTGCGTAAGCATGGCCTGCCTCGCGTACAGCATGCAGCCTTCACAACTCACATATGTCACCACCAGGTTTATTATAGAAAGCATGAAGAAGCTACAACCAGATCCTACGGAGCAGTCTGCAGTTACACTGCTTAGCATATCTCGCACCCTTGTCGCGATCTCAAACGGCCAGAGTGTTCCTCTCTCGGCTCTTCCCGACCCTGGATCCCCACAGTTCACTACTCCTCGCAGCTCAGTCTTGGTCAATGTGCTTTGGCTCTCGTCTCTCACCATCAGCGTCGGCGTATCGCTCATGGCCATGCTCGCCAAGAAGTGGTGTCACGTGTTCCTGTCTGCTCGCACTGGTTCGTACCACGGACAGGCTCGTCGCCGGCAGAAGCGGTGGGACGGAATCGTGTGGTGGAGGATGCGAGGCGTGATGGACGGGCTACCGCTACTTATGCATCTGGCGCTCGGTGAGTTCAGTTTCGACTCCTTCAGAAGCATACTAATGAATAGTTCGAAGCCCTATTTGCCATTGGGCTGGTAGTATACTTATGGGACATAAACACACAGGTTGCCGTAGCCATTGTGGTGATCGCATCGGCATTTGGTGTTGCTTATGGTATCGCTACTGTCTTGCCGTTTGTCTTCGATACTTGCCCCTTTGGCACGGTGTTTTCAGAGCCACTGAAACCCTTTGCTGTGCTAGGCGCCAGGGTTTTGGCTGCGGTAGTCGTTTTTCTTATGCTTCCGCTTTTCCTCGCTTGCAGTTCTCTCCGTGCTATATTCAAGCACGCAAAATGCAATAGGCTAGGGGATATCGTGAAAACAGTAAACGATCGGCTCACGTTCGTGGGAAGATGTGTTGGGCCATTTGCTTTCTTCTATCATGAGCGCGTAAACGAGAAACCTGCTGACGAGGAGCCCACCATGGACACTGTTACCAGCAGCATTCTGGCTTGGCTGATAAAGAACTCCGAGAACAGGGATCACGTCAGCATCGCTTTGCAAGCGATTTCGGCGGCTAGCATTGAGCTACCAATGGCACCATTACGCATCATAAAGGCAGAGGAGGTGGCGTTTCAGCAGCTGGAGAAATATGTCCCAACGTTTGGTCAAAGCGCCTTTATCAGTCCCACATCCAGCCCCAAAGAAGTTTTATTGCTGAGTCGAGCCCTATCACACCTTCTGGTTTCGGACAGCAACTCCCGTTACTGTGGCGATTACTGGTATGTTGACGATGATGGCCATTTCGGGAACTATAACGAGGGAGAGATGATTCTTAAAGCATACGTTCCGTAAGTGTACGCAGTTCATGTCAATCGCAACGGCGCTCACGTTCTATATTCTCTCTGAACAAACACTAGGCTGGCACATCAAGATTATCTAGACCCGTCGCTTAGCCCCAATACTTTCATTCACCACATATCAGCTTTATTGCCTGCATACCACGGTTTGCACCCGAGCGACTTCGACCGCTACTCACCTCTGCTCCACAAGGCTGTTACAGATATGCTCTCAATCATTCATAGCCACAATGAACAGATTGTTGTCCTACATCCTCAAGCACTCTCCGCATTTGCGGCAGGTTGCGCTCACTACCTGGTCACTCAAATCTCCAAGCAAGACCACGGCGAGACTGTGCAGCAGCTCCTTCTTGCGCTTCTGCGCTTGTATCCTTCAACTGGAGAGGGTTCTACTAGCCTCAAGTATACAATCGCAGTTACCCTTGCTTCATCTGCTGCCGCTGCTCGTCTCTATATTCAAGTACCTGGGCTTTCATTAAGGGACGAGCAAGACATCACTCACGGAGCACGCTTATTTGCGAAGTACATCCATCGAGGCGCTGAGCCTTCAGACCACCATTCATCTCCTTTGGAAAGGCTACTATACTTTGGCCTGCTTGGGGTCTCACATATGCTGCCGTTCGCCTCTGTTGACTCCCAGTTGGTTGACACACTTCGTTCAGGACTACGGTATTGGGAATGTGGCGGACGGGATGCCATCTCGCTCAAAACCCTACCACACTGTCTCACCTGGGACCAGCTCAGGATGCAAGCCGGACTGTCGTGTTTGGAGCAGATTCCAGAGCTTAATGGATCGCTTGACGCTGAGAATACACTGGCTGAATATTTATGGGCCGTAATTTGGCACCTCGGCCCCATAGGACTCGAAGCAGGCTCGGATCAAGTGGCGTTGGATGCTATATCAGCGGCGTGTCACGCTAGGTCCGCGAGGCTTTGGCACTGCGGCTTGAATATCTTTGGCCTTGAGATCTGGGGCAAACAACAACTTGACGACCATTCTTTGCACCGTGTCACTTGCCTACAGCTTGTCGAGCGCTTGTTCGTGGTGTCCACGAGCTCAAACCCATGTTCTTCTCCTCAGGCAATGAAACACATATGGAATCTTGTGTTGCTCATCCTTCGATCAACAGCCTTGACTCCCCGCGACCGTATTTCGGCCCTTGGGTCCCTACTCCAGCGTAGCGAGCTTGAGGAAAGTCGGCATCTTACTACCACCCATGGGCTTCCGCGTAGTATTGACGACTTGCGGCTTGAGCCGATATGGTACGCAGCACTCGAGTCAATGATATCGTCTGGGCATGCTCCCGAAATGGACGGGGAGATTATTCAGGTGATGATTGAGCACTATAGCAAGACGGAAGCTACGATAACAAACTCCGGAGAAGAACCGGCGACAAATAACAGGAGTGAAATACTGCAGAGGTGGCAAAATCTCGATGCCTTATTCAAATCACCGGGGAAGAAAACAACACAAGCCCGCAGGCGCTGGAACGTTTTGCTCATTGTTTTGATATGCATAGTGTGTCTACGTTCGAAGCGGCAAGGTAAGCAGGATATATTGACCCTGTCACCAAAAGTCATTCGTTTACTCGTCGTCACAGTACCTGACATGTCGCCAACTACCGGCGTCTTAGAGGATACAGTAGTCACTAGCGAACCTGACGCGTCGGCTGTGTAAGAAGGCTGAAGTGGAGCTTCCATTGCGGGGAAATAAGTGCCTCTGAGTAGGTCCTTGCATGTGTTATGTACCACGTTACGAGATTTTAATGTGACTTATTCAAACTTTGAGGGCATACTGTCTGTCTGATAAGTGTTGAGGATGATTCCGAAACCTTCGGACACTTAAGGGATGGGGCTTAGCGAGTCGAGCAGTGAAGCGAGGATAGCAGTATATTTGTAGGGCGATGTAGCTACCACGAAATATAGCGAATCCTTATGTGCGAACAACGAGTGAGGCAGTACGTTGGCAGGGCAAGCGTTTTGGCATAACGAGTCATTAAGTAACGGAACGCGTAAGTATACGCGTACTCCTTTCCTAGTCAATCTCTTCGACAATAAGACGATTGCTACTAGCGGCATATATGCAAAGATAGAAGGGTGGCTGACTCCCCGACTCGACTATCGACGCCACCACCAACCCGGGTGGTCACTCATGGCCTTCATTGGGGCCAAGTTAATTCAAAATTCCTACTGGCAGGACCATGGCTTCCCATATCCGCGTTAGAATGCCACTGAATCCAACTGTCTGAACAACCAGGAGCTAGGGCCCGAGCCCTGATGTGCAAAATGAGCGACCCAGCGTACAGCACGATTCGTGGATGACTGCCCCTAGTATACCCACCAAGGCGATATCACATTATTTGGTGAGTCATAGGGATTTCGATCTAGGTTTACGGACAACACAATGCTACGATCTGTGTGCTTGAGCGCACAAAATAAATATCAACTGTATGCGTGGGGTAAATATGATCATTACGACCTCTGGAACACCAAATGAACATCCAAACCAGACAAAGAACTGATCCAGAACAGCAAGAAATGATGAGCCATAAACTATAATAACATACTCTCTCGTATAGCCTGCTCGGTCGCAGCGAACGCCTCCATCCTTCGAAGCTCCGACTCCGTGCGCACTCAAAGTTCCCGCCGCGTCAAGCAACATATCCCTATCGGCCGATAAGTCTTGAACCTACGTGACCGGTTCTATACTCTCGGATACGAACCCGAGCCACTCCTCGCGCAGGATCCCAGCCTCCTTGCCTAATTCAGCACGGAGCGTCTCCAATTCTCGAACACGCCCGCGAGTCTCCTTGACTACGCCCGCCAGACGCTCGGCGGATCCTTCGGCGGTTTCGGCTGCGGCAAGGAAGATAGGAACTAGGGTGGCATGCGCAGCTAGGTAAGCCTTATACTACGATTCGATGAGGTTGGTCAATTCTCTGAGGTTTGTAGGTGTGTCGAGCGAGGAGGTTGAGTTCGTCAAGGGTGGTGAGACAGGCAGAGGTGTTCCAGTTGCGCCTAGCGAGGTAACTTCTCGGACAGTATCAGAGAAAATATCGACCTAAGAAATGCCGGTTGGGTGTTGTTCTATCGCGGTGCTAAATAAAGAGACATCTCCCTCGCCAAGAGCTGGCGTAAGAAATCGCGTGAGTTTCGGGATATTTTCTGGGTCGTGCTGAGGGACAACGGTCGTCTGATCGTATCGCATATGTCCGAGAGGGTAGAGTGTAGGGATCTCGCAAGCGGTAAAATCGCGAGACGGCAGGGACAATGCCAGCAGTTCGCGTGGAGGTGCAGTTGTAGTGGCACGAGACAACAAGTTCGAATAAGAGTCAGGACGATTGAGAGAAGTAGAAAACATCCCAGTTCTCGAAGGCAAAGAGTTTCGAGCAGAGACGGACGTCGATGGCGCGGGCGGGGGCTTGAAGTCTAGCATCGATGTGGGAGGTAAACTGTACCTCGTACCCCCGCTCGTAGCAATAAAATCCAACGGACCCGACCCAGTTTTATCCTTCCGGTTCGTCCTCGACCGTTCACTAGAAGTGTCGTCCTTGAGGAAAGTTTCTAGTATTCGGGTCGCGATTTTCGTTTGATTGAACATCCCGGGGTGATATTGTGTGGTCAGCCCCCGCGCGGAGTGTTGTGGTTCGAGAGTGGAGTGATTGCCGGACGAAACCTCCTCTCCCGTATGGAATTGAGTTTCCCTCCCGCTCATATCTCCCTGATGCCCCTGTGACCCGTATTGCAAGCTGCCGGCTGGAAGCGAGGTCTCGTTTCCCAGTGGAATAAGGATAGCGTCCATCTTACGGGATATATCGAACGGCTTGTGTGACATCAAAAAGCCCACCACAGGCAACATGGAGTTGGGTAGGGATAAGCTCGGATCGTCTCGCGCAAGAGAAGAAGTCGATGGCGTAGCAGTGTGAAACCATGGTCGAGGAATGGATGCTGAGGATTCTGGTGGGGCGATGAAGATCCAGGTCCGGATGGGGTGGTAGGTACGGTAGAGGGACTACTGGATATAAGCCGAGACCCAAAACTCTATCCGAGCGCCGCCAGCTCATCGAGCGTATGGTTTCCTGTCCCATCAGCAGGGCTATGCTCCCTACTATCACTCTGCAGCCGGTCCAAAAACGAAGCATGCTCTTCGTCCTCTAGCAACGGCGTGCTAGGCACTTCAAGCATCTAAGCTCCCTCGGTAGAGTTTGAAGAGGTATTCGGAGTGATCGTTCGAAAGGCATCGTGTGCGCCCCATCGGACGCTCTGGCCTGTTCCGGGGGTGTTTTGGTCTCGGAGGATGAGCGGAGCATGGACTTGAACCGCCCAGAAGGGAGGGGCGTCGCTGGGATGTCCATGCTGGATAAAATCATTAGCTTGAAACTTGCGAAAATATGATTGGGATGACTCACCTGGGGCTTCTAGTGGTGTGATGGCTACGCCGCGGGAAACAGAGTATACGCTCCACCTTCATACTCCTTCTCGGCGTGATCAGTCCGCGCGACAAGATGTCTAGTTAGCCCACATATTTGGCGTAGTCTGTGAAACGGTGCGGGCTAGGTTCAGCCAGGTACGCGTTCAAGGTGGGCATATCGTGGTGAACCGGGGGTTAGTGGAATTCTCAAGATAAATTCGCTACGTATAAACAAACAAAGGTCACGTGTACGCTAAAGATGTATTCAAAAAAAAAAAAAAGGTCACGTGCGGGCAGAGCTGTCGCCTCGATGCCTGACCTCGCGGCCGCCTCGAGGACACAACGTATAAGTCTCAATCCTCGGCCACTGGACGCTCTTGCTCCCCTTTACATACTCTATCTAGTCTCTCAGATAGCTAACTACCTGTGCTGAGATCATTGCTACGGTCATGAGTTTACTGCTCGAGACCATCAACCCTCCGCGGCGTCAACAAAACACTGCAAATGCAACAGCCGCCGACCGACCAACCGGCGCTCAGGCTGAGGGCGCACCAGGGGC
The DNA here is from genome assembly GCA_019616345.1 of Ceratobasidium sp. 395. Classification (NCBI taxonomy): domain Eukaryota; kingdom Fungi; phylum Basidiomycota; class Agaricomycetes; order Cantharellales; family Ceratobasidiaceae; genus Ceratobasidium; species Ceratobasidium sp. 395. The sequence continues at coordinate 19,085 of WSTH01000159.1, read as the reverse complement.
GAGTTGAATCTTCTCTAATCACGCTCGCCCTAGCAGCTGACATAACTTTTCCCTATTAGCCCAAAGTCCAAGCAGCAGACCTCGATACCGCGGCAGGCACCGAACTGGATAGGGATGCCCCCGTCTGGAAAGTCTACGTGCAAGAAACAGACATGGCGGACAAGGAAATGTGCGACGACTGGAATAGGTACGTGTCTGTCAACTGTGTTGTAGTAGCGTCTGGTTGAAGGACTGAAACCGGTTATATGCATAGATCTCTGGATGTGACACTGAGTAAGTACCGCCACTTCGCGGCGAGCAACTGAATGATTGTGCTGAGTAAACCTCCACTTGATAGTCTTCGTGAGTATCTTACATGACTTTTGAGCATACGTTAATTGTTGGGAGATACTTAGGCGGCACTGTTCTCCGCGATCTCCACTGCGTAAGCATCATATACCCTGCGTACAGCATACAGCCCTCCCAACTCATATATCTCACGGCCAGGTTTATTATCGAAAGCATGAAGAAGCTACAGCCCGATCCTACGGAGCAGTCTGCAGCTACCTTGCTCAATATCTCGCGCACCCTGGTTGCGATGTCGAATGGCCAGAGTGTTCCTCTCTCGGCTCTTCCCGACCCTGGATCCCCCCAGTTCACTGCCCCTCCTGGCTCGCTCCTAGTCAACACGCTTTGGCTTTCTTCTCTTACAATAAGCGTCGGTGTGTCGCTCATAGCTATGCTCGCTAAGAAGTGGTGTCACGTCTTCCTCTCAGCCCGCTCTGGTCCGTACCATGAACAAGCCCGTCGCCGACAGAAGCGGTGGGACGCAATCGTGTGGTGGAGGATGCGAGGCGTGATGGACGTGCTGCCGCTACTTATGCATCTAGCGCTTGGTGAGCTGATTTGCAGCCTCTTTACGAGCATACTAATGAGCGTTTCGAAGCACTGTTTGCGATCGGCCTGGTAGTATACCTGTGGGATATCAACATGCAAATCGCCGTAACCATTGCGATAGTCGCAATCGCATTTGGTGTTGCTTACGGCGCCGCCACCGTTTTGCCAGTTGTCTTCGATGCTTGTCCCTTTGGCACAGTGCTTTCAGAGCCACTGAAACCCTTCGCTGTGCTAGGCGCCAGGATTTTAACTGCAGTCGTCTGGTTTTTTCTTTTTCTGCTTCGCTTCCTTCGCTACGTTCTCTGTTCTATTGTATCTCCATCCGAAAGGCTGAAGGATATCCTTACAACAGCCGGCCATTGGCTCGACGACGTGGACGAACGTGTTAGGCGATTTGCTTTCCGCTATCATGAGCGCGTAGACGACAAGCCCGCCGACGAGGAACTTGCCATGGACACTGTTACCAGCAGCATTCTGGCTTGGCTGATACAGAACACCGAGAATAGTGATCATGTCAACCTCACTTTGCAAGCGATTTCGGCGGCTAGCATAGAGTTACCCATGGCACCATTACGCATCATAAAGGCAGAGGAGGTGGCGTTTCAGCAGCTGGAGAAATATGTCCCAACGTTTGGGCAGAGCGCCTTCATCAGTCCCACATCCAGCCCCCAAGAAGTTTCGTTGTTGTGTCGAGCTCTATCACACCTGCTCGTTTCAGATAGCCATTCCAATTACGTTGAAGATCGCTGGTATGATGGCCACTCTGGCTTTGGGGATTATAGCGCGGCGAAGGAAATTCTTAAGGCGCACGCCTCGTAGGTGTAATCAATCAATGACAATAGTAACGGTGCTTACGTTCTACACCCTCTGAATGAATGCTAGACTGGTACATTGCAATTATCCAGACCCGTCGCTCAACCCCAATACTTTTATTCTCCACGCATCAGCTCTAATGCCCGCATATCACTGGCCCCCCAATCAAGAGTACCTTCTCCATGAGGCTGTTACGGAGATGCTCTCGGTCATCCGCAGACACAATGAACAGGCTCTTACTCTGCGTCCTCAAGCACTGTCCGCCTTTGCGACAGGTTGCGCCCACTACCTTGTCACTCATATCTCTAAGAACGACCACGGCGAGACCGTGCAACAGCTCATTTATGCGCTTCTGCGCTTGTATTTCGCAGCCGAAACAGGTGCTACTAGCCTTAGGTATACAATCGCAGTCACCCTTGCTTCATCTGCTGCTGCTGCCCGTGTCTATGATCAAGTACCCGGGATTCTGTTGAGCGACGACTCGAGATACACGACCAACTACGGAGCACGCCTGTTTGCAAAGTACGTCCATCAAGGCGCTGAGCTTGCACACCGCCCCTCGCCCACCACGAGAAAACTGCTATACTTTGGCCTGTTTGGGGTCTCACACTTGCTGCCGTTTACCTCTGTCGCTGATGAGTTGATGACTATGCTCCAGACAATGGATGAGGATTGCCGTGGCGACGATGCCATCTCGCTGAAAACTGTACCGCGCCGCCTTACCTGGGGCCAGCTTCGACTGCAAGCCGGAATGTTGTATTTGAAGAAGGTACCAGAGCTGAACGGATTGCTCGACGCTGAGGTTGCACTGGCTGAATATCTAGACCGGTTAGTTCTGGGGCTCGGTCCCGTAAGGCTTGAAGCAGGCCCGGATCAAGTGATGTGGGATGCTACTATATCAGCGGTGTGTCAGGCTAGGTCCAAGAAGCTTTGGCACAGTAGCTTGGATGCCCTTGGCATCGAGATCCGGGGCAAAAGCTATCTCGATGAACAATCTTTACGCCGCGTCACTTCCCTACGGCTTATCGAGTGCTTGTTCGAGGCGTCCAGGCTCTTAAACCCACGTTCTGCCCCCCAGGCAATGAGACACCTATTGGATCTTATACCACTCATCCTGGGGTCAACAACGTTGGTTCCGAATGACCACTTCCTGGCCCTCGAGTCCATAAAACAGCTAAGCCAACCCGGGGGAAGACAAGGTTCCGCTATCCCCCCTGGACTTCCGAGAAGCATTGACGATCTATGCCTGGAACCTATCTGGTACGAAAACCTCAAGTCAATGATAGCGTCCGGGCACGCTCTCGAAATGGACGGCAATATTATTTACGTGATGATCCTGCACTACAATAGACTAAAAACCCCTGTACCGATCTCAAAAGGGGTACGGGTCTCGAACAGCAGGGCTGATATACTGCAGAAGTGGCGAGATCTGAGGAATTTGTTTAGATCAAGTATAGCTACGGCGGAGGAAATAATACGAGCCCGCAGGCGCTGGAACGTTTTGCTCATCGTTTTGAAATGCATTGCGCGTCTACATGCGAAGCGGGAAGGTAAGTAGCATCTATTGACTCTGTTACCGAAAGTCATTCGCTGACTCATCGTCATCGTACCTGACATGTCGCCAACTACCGACGTCTTCGAGGATACAGTAATGACAAGAAAACGAGCCCGCAGGCGCTGGAACGTTTTGCTCATCGCTGTGAAATGCGCTGTGCGTCCACGTGTGAAGGATCAAGGTGAGTAGGATCTATTGACTCTGTCACCAAATGTTGTTCGTTAACTCATCGTCACCGTACCTGACATGTCGCCAACTACCGACGTCTTCGAGTATACAGTGCCACGACTCAGCAGCAGCTGGAGGGTTTTGCTCATGTGTGTGAGATTCGCTCTGCATCACCATTGGCCGCGGCAGGGTAAGCAGGATCTATTGACTCTCAGCCACCAAAAGTCATTCGCTAACCCATCGTCACAGTCCCTGACATGTCCCCAACTACCGGCGTCTGGGAGGATACGGTAGCCACCACACCTGTGTCAGTACATTCGCATGTGGACACTCCAACGTGGACTATTCGGTCTCTTTCGAGCCTATAGAGCCTATAGAGCCATCCTCTTGTGCCATAGAGCCCGGCTCTATGGGCTCTATGGCTAGCTCAGGGCACAGCGATGGGGCACATCAATATGTGGGATACAGATACCATACACAGTATATTACTGTCTTAATACAGCAGGTCTGGTACCCCCATATACGGCCTGGTAGCGCTCACGAGCACCCATGAGAAACTCGGTAGCGCTCGGGAACCCCCTTATGGAACTCGCTAGCACCCACGAGCCCCCATACAAGACCCGGTAGCGGTTGCGAGCATTAGTATTGTGCTCGCGAGCACGTCTGCAATTCTCGCGAGTGCTCGTGCGTACCTCACTGGCGTTCGTGTGTGCTCGCGAGCGTTAGGGTCGAGTGTCCGGTCCCCCCTAGTACGAAATAAAAAACAAAAAAAGCCATAAATCGCAGTCGTCGGCGTTATAAGTACTAGACTATAAGTACGACGCGACCTTAGGCGGCGGATCTTTGTTGTAAGGGGCAGTTGGTTGTAGCCCGTTGTCAGAGTGGTTGGAGGAGAAAAAACATACCGTAAGAACCCTGGAAGCGGTCAGCATTTCACATTATCCCGCCGTGTGCTGCAATTGTTGCTTACTTTCTATAGCAAATTACGCCATTCGATACTGATCCTTAGTGACGTTCTAATGGTATATTAATCATATTCATCTAATGTGATTCGAGGATGAAAGTAATGATTTTGCTGGTGGGGTCAGTTTTGGAGAAACCCCTAGAAGTGGTCAGGTGACTCTGACCACCCGCCACGGCCGCATTCATCCTCTCAACTCCGATGTTTAACTTACGCTCCACCTTACACTCATCATATACTCATTATGAAGCCAAGGCAATAGAATTTTGCATACTTTCATATTGTTTTAAGGTCCGCTCGTTGTGCATATAGTCTAGGGATTGTTTGGCAGACACTGTTAGATGCAGTGGAATTCATACGAGGAAGAGAGGCGTGAACCATGATTGTTGGCAAAGGTTTGGAGCGCTAAAGAGCGGCTTAGGAAGAGGCCGGGAAGGGAAGGGTTTCGGGAGGTTGAGTTGGTTGTGCCATCTTCTACAAATAAGAGGAAATCAACAAAATTGAACGACTTGAGATGGCACAAGCATCAAGAAAGTCGCAATAAACTCCGGTAAATCAGTCAGGTTGTACTGACTAGCCACAAAGTACAGTGGCAAACAACCATAGTCATCGACTATCCGAATACCGCACTACGCGCTTTGGTCGTCACGGTGTTTGCAATGAGCGGAGTCACAAGGACGAGACTGACTGGGAGGATGAGAATGAGGAAGTCCCCGGGACTGAATATCTTAGATTTAGTACTGTAGATAGCGTCCTGCGTCATTTAAACTCAGCTTTATGCCACTTTAGCAGCCTGCGGCAAGGTATCCGAGAGTGGGGAACGGTGCCAAACACAGCCAAACACAAAACCAACTCAAGATTAAGGATAGAACAGGGCATTCTGAGACGACTTATTACACTTGATTTGGCTGTCCAGTACGTAGAGCGCATAAACGGGAGGATATGAGGTGTTTTGGTCGCCTCCAAGCCCGCATGAGTGCTGGCGCTTGCCAGAGTTCAAATTTCCCACAGTTATTTTTGCTATCGAGCTCATTGGTCTTGATTCTCTAGCCCTCTGTTTTATTTGAGTACAACTGGAGTAGATATTCTTAGTCTCATAGACAGTCTCCATGTACCGACATAATAGACCGTTTGCGGAACCGTTCTATCTGCTTAGTCACGTTGCGAACACGTGACTATCCGAACGTTCTTTTCTGGATAATGTCCTCACAGTCCCACGGTGGATGGTCAAAAACATACAGGACGTAGTGATTAACGTATATATGCATGCTAGCAAGGAAGTTCGAGCTCAACCGGGTTTGTATACGGGATCTTAAACGGGTTGAGGCTGAAAAAAACGTTTGGATAGTCACGTGTTCGCAACGTGACTAAGCAGATAGAATGGTTCCGCAAACGGTCTAATATGGTATCATAATTTCTCAACCCGAGCGAGAAAACGACAACTGACCTCTTCTGGGGGTCTGACCGCTTCCGGGGTCTCTACGGTTCATTCTGCTGACTTCCTGTATACAAACCACCACCGTGGAGTTCATGCGGAGAGACGTGGGGAGAAGATCGTGGTTTTGTATGACCTGTGCGTATATGCGATTACTAGCAACTGTAACAGCACTCATCCTATATTCCCCTTTAATGGACGTTAGACTGGCCCGTCAAGCCTATCTAGACCCATTGGGCGAACCGAACACTTTTATGCTTCACGTTTCAGCTCTAATGCCTGTATATAACTTACTACCCTCGGGCAAGGCTACCAAGTATTCACCTCTCCTCCGCAAGGCCGTCGCAGAGATGCTCGCAGTCATCCATAGACACAACGAACGGGCTATTACTCTGCGTCGTCAAGCGCTCTTCTCATTTGCTGAGGGTTGCGCTCACTATCTTTTCAGCCAAATTTCAGAGAAAACCCACGACGAGACTGTGCAGCAGCTCATTCTTGCACTTTTACGCTTGTATCTAGCAACAGAAACAGAAGGCTTCTACAGGCTTCGATATATAATTACACTTATCGTCGCCTCATCTGCGGCTGTTGCTGGCCCCTACGGCCAAGTGCCCACGTTTTCATCAACGGACGAGACTAGCACTAATCGTGGGGCACGCTTGTTTTCGGAGTACACCCATCGAAATACTGGGTATTGGGATCGTTATTCCACGTCCGCGCAACAACTGCTGTACTTCGGCTTGCTTGGGGTCTCACATTTGCTGCCGTTTGCCTCCATTGACTCTCAGTTCACTAGTCTGCTCTTCTCGTCACCCGATCGGGGGCCTGAGGACCCTGGTATATTTCCCAATGTTTGGATAAAAACCATTCCGGACGATCTCACCTGGGACAGGCTTAGGATGGGAGCTGGACTCGCGTGTTTGGAACGGGTATCAGAACTGAACGGATCGTTCCAAGCGGAGAATACAATAGCTGAATACCTACAAGTAGCTATTTGTGATCCCTGCGACATTGCGCACGACGCCGGTCCGGATCAAGCGGAGTTGCTCAACCAAATCCGCCGGTGCTCAAAGGGGGCTGCGAGCGCCTACGAGACCACGAGCCCAATAAGCTATCCCCCCCTAAGCGAGCACGTGCGAGAACTCGGGATCACCAGTCAAGCGCTCACCCGATCTCGGGATTTTCGGCCAAGTGCATACGAGCACAAACGAGCACGCTCAGCATGCTCGTGGGAGGTGGCTCAGTAAATGATAATATATATATATTTGCAAATGCTATGTACAAGGAGCAAGCTAGCACGAACAACGGAGGCAGTAAGCCTGTCGGTGGGACAAACGGGCAAGGAAGAAGTAACCGGCCAAACAATAAGCGACGATAGTTACACTTGCAGACACGATCTACGCAAAACGTTGTCAGATTCAGCAAGTGTGTCAACATCAAGCTATGTCAACTTACGAGCCAATATCGAGGTTGAGTTCGTTGAAGGGTTGGAATCGCTTTGCCACGGTGCATGGGCCTGGAGAATATATAATGCATTAGCAATAAACATGGAATGATGCAACAGTTGGTTGAACGTACCAAAATATAGCAGCTTGGGGGCAGTTTACCGTGGTAACGGCTGCAAAAATAAGTTCTGGTGGCGAGGGAATTAGCACGAATGAAACTTATGGTCGTCAGTGTGTGTACTTACAGTTCATCTTGCTGACAGTAACACCTGGAAAACAGTTAGCGAACGGTATGCATTGCACGCACAGGACATTACACCAGGCGGGAGTTGAGGGTGGTGGTACAGTAAGTGAGGGGAAGCAGATGAGTCCAAGTCAGAATCAACGGCAACGCACGCCGAAGCACATGCTATGGCAGATATCAGATCAGATAAGTGCAGGCCAATAGGAGGGACGTGCCTGGGTCACAGGAGCTTCGGATCACTCAACGGATCACCAACTAAGTACACAGTTCTGTTACCGAACTGATCCCTCAGTGTTCTTTTTGCTCTCCACAACCATCCCCTCCCTGGTAACTCACTCACAGGTGGCTACCTCGACGACATGCTCCCGGTGTGCTCGAAAATTAATTACCCAACCACTATGAGGGATAATCAGTTTGCCCACGAATTGGTATGTCCTAACGAACAATCTATTTCACTTTTTGAACTGCAATATCTTGTCCTATATAGATTGTGCAACGACCCGTATCCCAGTCCAATGTATACTCGATTGACTACGGTATGTATTTGTATAATTGAGCAGGCGTATTGGCCTCGCTTTGTTACACTCGTTCGCGGGGTGTCAACTCGCTTTTCTATTCGACATGTAAATAGCTTGCCCAGTTATGTAATTACATAGCTTGGTAAACCAAGTCCAGTGCCGCGAGCGTTATCTGCATACTTACGAGCAACTCGCGAGCGCATATATTAGCGCTCGCAAGTGCTCGCGTGTGCTCGCTAACGCAATATAACGTAATCTCGGGGCTCACAAATGTCCCGGGCCCGGCCTACGCTCGTGAGTGCTCGTGAGCGACGGGGGGTTTTGCTGACGCTGGCTGTTATAACGCACATGTGTCATGCTAGGTCTGCGGAGCTTTGATACAGCAGCTTGGCTTTTCTTGGTCTCAGGATCCGGGACGAAGAGCGTCTCGATGAAGATTCGCTACGCCGTGTGACTCACCTACGACTGCGGAACACCTGTTTGAGGCGTCCATGACCTCGAATCCACGGTCTTCCCCTCAAGCTATGAAACATCTATGGCATCTCATACTGCTTCTCGTTCGGTCGACGAGGCTCACCCCCAACGCCCGCATCACAGCCCTAGGATCTTTGCTCCAGCGCAACGGTTCTTCGTGGGGATCGGCACGCGAAGCGTGCCGTGCCTGTGAATCACGTGCTGGATTTTGCGAGAGGTTTGTGGTCCCGAAAAACGGGCTTTTAGTTGTCCCCCGCAAGTAGATATCAGACTTCGTAAATCACACGTTTAATTTCGGGAGGTCATTCTAAGAAAAACGGTAAGAACCAAATCGTTATATCTACCTTACATCGAAATATAGCAGTGGCGTCCACATAGAAAGTTGCGGTGTTAGCCTCCATATCTAGAAAAATTTCTTACCATTTTGCTTAAAGTGATCTGAGGATATGCTATACAGGTCCAATTTGACTCTAGTTCATACATCCGGGGAGTATTGGGGCATATAAATTACGGTAAATTTGCTTGGCTTTATTTGGTTTTCGTGATTGCCAATTGCCGCTGTCGCCCCGTCTTCTTCCTTCAGCATCGCGGCAACGTCTTGGCTACTCTAAAGTATCACTAAAGCAGTCATATTAGACCATAGAGTACATATATGCGAATAAATATACATAAGGTTCCCTGGTAAGGGATCCATTCGCTCAAATGAAGTGTGAATGGCATACACCTAACATCTGGTGGAGAGTGAGCTCGCTACTGATTGATACGAGTTGAATCATGAGCACGGCATAGTTTTATATAATTTGGATAATATACATCCAAGAAATGACCTGCTATATGTGAGTAAATGTGTTCAAGTGATTCAAAGAACTAATGGCTCAGGTTGACCCTCTTGCAGCCCGGAACTTGTGGTTACATGCCTCAAGAAGCATTGTTGTAGGAGCTACGGGGTCTATCAGAGATACATGAGTGTTAAAGCTTCAGTATGAAATAGGATAGCTGTATGAGTAATCTTAGTTTGTTGCCGCCCCGTTGGACATGTCACAAGCAGCCTAGGTGAGCGGTAGCAGACACCAAAAAAGCGACAAAAAAAGGTTAGAAGAGTTCAAAACGGATTGTAGTGAGTTCTACACTTTAGATGGCTCCGTATCAGTCAGTGTACTACTCCTGAGATAGTACGCACGACATCGAAGCCTAAATACTAGCTCTCGGTAGGGTTTGGTTGGTCTGTATGACTCAATACATACTCATTCATGGTCTCCGAATTTTTTGTGTATTTTACAGTGTAGACTGACGTGTCTGACGCGGTGTGGGCGACTGGGACCACATTTTGCGTGAATTCTGCTTACATAATTCACAGGCACGGCACGCTTCGCGTGCCGATCCCCATTCTTCGGAGTCAAGCTCCAACAGTCTCACACGGAACATTGACGACTTGCGCCTCGAGTCTATTTGGCATGATACACTGGAGTTGATGATATACTCTGGCCATGCTCCCGAAATGGACGGAGAGATTATACAAGTGATGATTGAGCACTATGGAAAGGCGGAATCCGCCATAGGGAGTTCAGGAGAAGCGCCGGCGGCGGATCACAGGGGTGAGATCCTTCAGAAGTGGCAGGATCTCGATGCTTCGTTCAAGTCGCAGAGAAAGATACGAGCTTGCAACCGGTGGGCGATGCTATGGATACTTTTGAGATACCGGATGCAAATACGGTCTAGACGAACAAGTGAGTAGCACTTAGCTATGTCACTCCAAATCGTTTGCTGACTCGGCGCCGCGTTAGCTAAACACTCCCCAAGGACTGGCGTTCTAGATGGTACGATCATGAGTGGACCTGACACTTTGGCTTTGGTAGAAGACTCTGGCACAGCCGGCGGCACGGATAAGTGAGCATTTATTAGCTGGCCTCAAAAGCAAAATGCGTGACCCGAGGTTATCTGGTGTGTTGGGGGGGTCGCTCCAGTTTCCTTTTTTAGTCCTATGGAGCGATCCCCCGCAGAAGATTGCCAGAAATAGCGATATCTCATGTCGTTATCTCATTGAATCTCTGTCTCTTACGGGGTGTGTGCTCAATATCCGCGCCCGAAATTGGTTTGTGCCTCCGAACTGGGAAACTGGGGGACCCCCCTTCAAAACACCAGGCAACCTCGGGTCACGCATTTTCTTCTGTGCACCCCTTGATACTACCGCTTTGACAACCCCACAGTTATTCACGTATATGCGCGTAAAAAGTATAAGATTAGTTTGAATCGGAAAACATAGTAGTTCAGCTGGTGGCAAAAACAAGCGCCTGGCGGCTGAGCTTAAAGTCTCTGTAGGGAGTTGAGGACCGGGTTCTGACAAGCGAAGCATGCGATCGAGAGGGCACGGTCTGAGGTGACATCGTATTGAGTGGTAGTTGACTGCACGAATTTTACTATAGCATCCTAAGCAGGGCGGAACTATAAGTTGTGAACTCAGACGCGCAAAACGAACGCAAGCTGTATGCGTGAGCTAACTTTAATACATAGACACGCACAGAACCAGTAAATAACAGCAAAAAAACATCCAGACGAGACGGCAGACTGATTGAAAACAAGCAAGAAATAATAAGTCATAAACTACAATCGTATGCGGCAAAGCGGCAAACCAACACAACACGATCACATCTGCACAGTCAGGTCCGGATCAGTCTCCGTCATATCCTCACTCTCAGACGGAGCAAAATGCACACCCCGAATCCCGGAAACGGACAATGACGATAGCCTCGACAGTGACTGGGCGGCCGACGTCCGTATCGACGGTCGAGGGACATACTCGGACGTTCTCCGGGAGGGTTTGACGGTAGCGGGTGTGCTACTCATCGCATCATAGATGTTGGCGCGGGTGCTCGTCTGAAGCGGGTTGGTGGAGACTGAAGATGATAGGACGGATGCAGTGGTTTCAGACGAGGAAGGAATCTCGATAGGATTGCGCATTGCAGCACGGGGCATAGGTGTTTCGAACGCGGCAGACGATGCGATAGACTCGCGCCGGATGTTGCCAGAGCGCTGGACACGAGACGGGGCGGGAGTAGCACCGGCCGTACCACGTACACCGAGCTTACGTTTGATCTGTCGGACGCTCGATTAGATCTCAGCAGATTTGAATACAGATATGTACTCACCAGCTCGAGCTCCTGTTGCTTCGCCTGCAACGCAATGTTCAACCCATCCCGATCCTCAGCCTCCGACGCCCGTGCTTTCGTCAACTGCACGATCCGAACTTCCTTGTCCGCGCTCTCGGACTTCAGCTGGTTCACCCTCCTCTGTAGCTTCGTACTCTCCTCGCTCAACTTGGCCACGCGATCGCGCAACGTGTTGAGCTCGCTGTTGTCCACCGTCCTCGCCTCTAGTTGAGCTCGGAGATGCTCCTCAGCCTGGACGGCGTCGTCTCGTTGCGTTTTGACCTTCTCGAGTTCACGTTTGTCTAGACGGAGCTGGTCGACCTCGCGCGACTGGACGAGTAGACGTTCTTCCACCTCGGCGATCTCCTGGTTCCGAGTCCGAACTACGCCTTCCAGTCGTTGCTGATTCTCGAGCGCAATATGGCGTTCCCGGTCGTTTTCTTCGAGACGATGTAAAAGCTGGTCATGTTCAGTCGCGAGAGCCGTGTGAGCCTCTTGCTCTGCTACAAGCTCCTCCGCAAGCTTTACCAAATCAATTAGCCTACTAACTCGAAAACAAACGAAAACAAGACTTACAGCGTTCCGCTCCTGCTCAATCTCACCCCTCACATGCACTCCATCCTCAAACTCGGCCCTCAGCCTCTCCAGCTCATCTTCCAACTCGACTCGATCCCTCAACACATCCTTCCTCTCGGCTTCCGCCTTGACACACCGCTCCTCCAGCTCTTCCGCCCGCCTCTCCATCTCGCGCAGCCCTTCCTCGGCTGACCGAATTCCTTCAACCATCTCGGCCTTTTCATACTCCAGCTGGCGAACACGTCCACCGTCGGACGCCCGGTTCTCCAACTCGTGTATAAGCGCGTCGGAGCGCTCGACCTCTTTTTGGCTAGAGATATACATCTCTTCGGCGTGGCGGGCTCGATCTGCAAGTGTAGCCATCTCGGCATCCATTCGTTCGAGTTCGGCCTCCATTTTTTCGACATCCCCGGCTTGAGCACTGAGCGCATCTCGTTCGGCTTGGAGTGTTGCCAGCTCGTCTTGAAGTCCCGCCATTTCGGATCGGATCGCGTCATGCTGACTATCGGCCCGAGCGCGCTCAGCGACCCACACAGCCTGGGTACGAGTCCAATGATCCTCCTGCTGAGCCCATTCCCTTCGTTGACGATCCCACTCAGCCTCCTTCACTCTCCATTCCTCCTTCACTATCTCGGCTCGGGGACTTGTCGATCTAGAACCCCTCCGCGTAGAATCAACCTGTGCGCGCAAAGTCTTGACTTCCGCCTCGAACGTCCTGGTCCGTTCGTCCGCCTGCTCGGCATATTTCCACTGCGCCTCGACCTCCTGCTTGTATTCCTCCAGCTGCCGCCGCAGCTTCTCATCCTCCACGCCCGAACCGGCAATCGCTCCAGAATTGGTCTCAGCCAACGCCTTCTCCGCTCTCACACACCGGTCCAACAACTCGACCCGCTCCCTCTCCCATCCTTCCCACTCCTTCTCCACTCTCCCCCTCTCCCGCTCGCCCTGCCCATCTCGTTCCTTCTCAACTCGGACCTCCCAGTCTCGCTCTCGAATTTCTAGCTCGCCTATGCGCTCCTCCAGCTCTCTCACAATCGCCCGGGCCATATCTCGCTCCTCCTTTCTCCTTCGACTCCGCGCAGCTTCGGCCTCAGCTCGTCGAAGAGTCCTGTGCATTTCTCGAATTGCCTGTTCCGTCGCGGCGTCCAAGACATCTCCATCCTTCGACGCACCGACTCCGTCCGCACTCAGGGTTCCCACCGCGTCAAGTAATGTATCCCTATCGGCTGACAAGTCTTGAACCTGCGTCACCAGTTCTATCCGCTCCGATGCAAGCCCAATCCTCTCCTCACGCAGAATCCCGACCTCCTCGCCCAGTTCAGCGCAAAGCATCTCGAGTTCCCGCATTCGCCCACGAGTCTCTCTAACCACTCCTGCAAGACGCTCAGCGGACCCTTCAGCGGTTTCCGCTCGGGCAAGGAGTATCGGGACGAGCGCAGCGTGTGCAGCCAGATCGACTTTATACTGTGATTCGATAAGGTTCGTCAGGTCTGCGAGATTGGTTGATGTATCAATCGAAGAGGTTGAGTTGGTCAGAGGTGGGGAGACAGGAAGCGGGACGCCTGTTGCGTCTGTTGATAGCGCCTCTCGGAGAGTTTCAGGAAAAAGCTCGACATGAGAAGTGTCAATTGAGCATTGCTCCATTGTGGTCTTGGCCAACGAGACATCTCCCTCGCCAAGAGTCGGCGTAAAAAACCGGGTAAGCTCGGGAATATTTTCTGGATCAATCCGAGGAACGATGGTGGTTTGGTCGAACCGCATATGACCGGGAGGGTAGAGCGTTGGAAGTTCGCGTGTGACATTTCGGGATGGAAGTGACCTCGCGAGCAGTTCGCGAGGGGGGCCTGTAGTAGTGGCTCGAGACAATAAGTTCGAATACGAGTCGGATTGATTGAGGGAAGTGGAGAGTGGCTTAATTCTCGCAGGTAAGGAGTTTCGGGCAGAGACAGACATCGACGGCCCGGATACAGGTTGGAATTCCGACGTCGTCGCAGGAGGCAAAGTCGACCTTGTACCCCCACTCGCAGTAATAAAGTCCAACGAACTCGATCCAGTGGTATCCCTCCGGTTCGTCCTCGACCGTTCGCTAGAAGTGTCGGCCTCGAGGGAAATCTCCGGTATCCGGGTTGCGGTTTTCGTGAGATTGAACATCCCGGGGGGATACCGTGTAGTCATCCCGCGTACGGATTGTTGGGTTTCGAGAGTGGAACGCTTGCTAGATGAAGCCTCCTCTCCCGTGAAAAACTGGGTTTCCTCTCCGTGTGACCCGTATCGCGAGCTGCCGGCTAAAGGTGAGGTCTCGTTTCCCAGCGATATCGGAATAGCGTCCATCTCCCGAGACATATCGAATGGCTTGTGAGACATTGAAAAATCAACGGCGGGGGACATCGAATTCGGCAGAGATAATAAGCTCGAATCGTCTCGCGCCAGAGGGGAAGATGTCGACGGGGCAGCAGTGCCAAACCTAGGTCGAGGAATAGGTGCTGAGGATTTTGAAGAGTGCAGTGAAGGACCAGATGTGGGAGGAGTGGTCGATACGGTAGGGGGAATACCGGAAGTAAGTTTAGACCCAACGCTCTGCCCAAGTGCCGCCAGCTCATCGAGTTTATCTTTCCTCCTCCCACTAACAGGGCTATGCTCCTTACTATCGCTCTGCAACCGGTCCAAAAACGAAGTATGCTCTTCATCCTCGAGTAATGGCGTACTAGGCACGTCAAGCGTCTGAGCTCCCTCGGTAGAGTTTGCAGAAGTGTTCGGAGTAATCGTTCGAAAGGCATCGCGTGCGCCCCATCGGACGCTTTGGCCTGTTCCGGGAGTGTTTTGGTCCCGGAGAATGGAGCGAAACATGGACTTGAACCGCCCGGAGGGGAGGGGCGTCGCTGGGATGTCCATGCTGCTAGATTTTTTTTAGTTTTGACGTTGTGAGAAAACAATGGGATGGCATACCTCGGGGGCTTCTGGTGGTGGGATGTTGATGGTTACACCGCGGTCACGTGGTGTCGATCTCTCTAAGCGCCAAGGCAAGCGCCGACCATCGGTCCACTTACACGCAGTGGGATAGTTAAATAAATAAATAAATAATGGCTACTCAAATGAGGAGGAAATTAGTACAATGAGGAGTGTTCAGACAATAGCATCAATGAGAAAGAGATACAAATATGCGGACCAACACTGTCCGAAACAAATAATATCTGCATCTCAAGATCCATCATCTCAGTCCAGCCCTATCCAATCATCCCTTTTATTACCACCAGTATGGGATAATCTAATCATACGGGTGATACACCTTCTCTTTCCACCACTGACACGTCTTCCCCTGCTTTACTACTACTTTTTCGTAGGTGAAGTAGAAGCTCAATACCTCCACACTATCCGACGACGCTAAGCCACTCTTGTCAGGATCGGGGGAGCGCTAGTCTACTAATCAACCAGTGGTTACAAAAAGCCTCGCAAAAAGACGAGATAATGCACGTACCAAATCAAAGGCGAAATAGGTGCTGTGGCACATTCTCAACCGTGTTTGAAGTAAGCGAAACACCTCCTTCTCCGCCCTTCGCTAACGGTCTCTCGGAATGAACGGCATCCAATAATGGGAAAGTCACCATCAGCCAGAGGTCGCCACCCAATTTGACTGTAGCTGACCCGCGGGCATGCGGCCAGGTACAGAGGAGGAGGAGGGAGCTGGGCGTGGATCAGAAGCAAGGAGTGGGTAGTGTGGCTTCGGCAGGCGCACAGAGAAATCGAGGTGGGTCCAAGATGGAAAAAAGTCTATCCAAGTGCAATAAAAAAACTATTTAGCCACCAGTCTACGAAAACATTATACAGGGACGTACGGTGAGGTCATTCGGCAATAATGCCCAGCGGCATCCTCGCATCATGATCACGAATCACTCACAGGTGAACCGGCGCGGCTACCGTCTCATACGCCGGGACCATCGGGTTGCGCCCTCCAAAACCACTCATAAGGTCTTTGACCCGCCTCGACGCCTAGAAATCAGGTAAACATTACCAAGCGGTCGCGAAGTGGGATGGACAACAGTCGGGCCATCGCGCCCTTTATAATGTATGGCGTCGAATATGACTAATATCAAAAATAAGCATGACCTTTTGATTGTGGTTCAACGACGGACCAGAAAAAGGGGAAGACTTCCAGCTGGTGGGGGTGGTGGCGCTCTACGAAAAAACCTTTGATCCACCTTGCCACCGGCTCAGCGCGCCCTGACTCACGTGATCGTGGTCGAGATACAACTTGTTGCGAGTTCAATACCTAGGATTATGATGCAAGCTCTCCCTGGCCGGTGCTATGGTGAAGCGTATTGTAAAACTCAATGACTAGGGTTTCATTTGCTTCACTTTTATTCCGTTCAACTCACATACAGATATACGAGGAGTTGAACATAACAACCAAGATGAGTTTACGAGTATTGATACAAATATGCCTTCAGTTATGGTGATATTTGTCATGGATTCAAAACGAGATGCAACTGTACCACACCACTCACTAATAAAATTGTTATCTAATGACTTGCATTTGTCAATTATCCCACTCACCAGAGCGTCTCTCCAGGTTCGTTTATCATTCCAAATGGCCGACATCACCGTCTCAATCTCTTTCTGCCACAGCTCTACAGAACCGAGCTCGTCCTTCTTCAACTTCTCACTGAGACGCTTGACGCGACCCAAAACGAAAGTCTGGATCTGGGAGTAGCTGAGCTGACAGCGTTTGAGGACGAGGAATTTTTTCGCACTAACGGTCTGGAGTTTACGTGAGTTTATGCGTGCACATCATCCAAAACAAACTACATACCACCAATTGGCGACATTCATACTTGGGCTCGGAGCTTGAGCAACGGTTTTCGACAACCTCAGCTAAAGATTTCGTGATACCACCTCCAAGCGAGTACCAAAGACATACACGCCAGGTCAGCCTGGGGTCAACGTAAAACTTGATGTCTTCACCCCGCTTTCTCAGACGCATCAGAAGCTGCAAGGTGGCTAGTTTCAAAGTGCCAGAATCGCATCCGGGATGGTTTTGAGCCATGTTCCTAATAGACCACTCGATCTGCGAAACGACTTGAGCTTCAAGCCCAGAGTAGTCGACCCCGCCCATATCGGTCATAAGTTGTAGTAAATGAGACCCGTCGCCTTCTATTCTCATAGGATTATTGTTCGCTGCTCGCTGCTCGAGCTCGGCGGCTACGATTGAAACAAATGGACCTGAGATCTTTGAAACTTGATGGAGCTGCCTCGGCATCTGTAGAACAGTGTTTAATAGGCGTAGAGGGGTATTGTTGTCAGCCGTAGCCGCGCTTGCGTTCCTCCAAGCAGTCTTGCACCCTAAACTTGACAATCGAGCCTTGAGAGCAGGTTCCGAGTATTGAAACTTCTGCGAGGTAGAAAGTTTGGATCGTGCCTCGTCTCTCGAAGCGGCTTTCCCTTTACTCTCCAAAGCGGCCCCGAACACCGGCCACATTACCGAGTTGACAAACGTATTGAAAGCGCGGTGGTCTTCCCTCTGAATGTCCTCCTGCCAGTCCTGCGGCACGTCTAAAGGGTTGACGATGGGGTCCCGCCGGAACAAATCTTCAATGGATCGTTCGCCAGTCCCATTGGAGACAAGACTCGTCGTGCGATCGGTAACTTCGTTGAGGATCTGACTGATCACACCTCGAAGGGCGCCTTCCTGCTCACTCGTCCATAGGGCAGAGCGAACCGCTTTTTGAAAGTCCCGGAGAGAAGTCCGACTGTGGAAGCACTTTGAGATCGTCTGCGATAACGACGGGCTTAAGTTCGAGCTACCGCTTTGGGAGGTAATAGTACCAGAAACTACGAGCGCTAAATTAGTTGACGATTCTGTGGCGACTAGCTCCTGTAACCAGTCGTCAACCGCTTGACGAATGATCGCTTCATAGTGCTCGGAGAGTGCGACATCCCATTTAGCCTGGGGGCGTAACAGACCAAGTATGATATTCCAGCAAAAGAAGTAGCAGTTGAACTGTTGAAGGGTATAGTCGCAAGCTTTGGGATGACGCGAAATTCGGTAGCATATATCAAGAACGTGTGAGAGGTCGACGTATTCTTGAAACGTGATCTCGAGGAGGATACTGGTATTATCGAGCTCCTTCTTTTCTAACTCAGACCCTTCTTGAAAGAAATTGATGTAGTCGACTGCACTAGCCCGAACTAAAGCATTTACTTGAGCGTCAGGGTCGGCCATTCGTTCTACTGTACAAATACGCGTCTCGAGTCCTGTCCCCAGAGATTCCCATAGATTCGCCTTTTCTAAATTGTCTTCAGGAAGCAACATGGCAGGATTGCGGCGTAGATCACGGAGGCAAATAAATTGATGTCGGACGCTTTTATGAGATTTGCGGTACTGGAGACATTTGAACTGAATACCATCGGCCCAGATTTCGCACCACGGTAGGAACAAGCCCGTTTTCTGATGTTTGAAGTCGATGAGGTGACGTCCGTCTAGATCATGTGTAAGGAAACCGGCAAGGAAGTTAGATGCGGACAGGGCATAATGCGAGGTAGCATCGATCGACATATCAATTAGATGTGGGAGCAATGGGTGCTGGGATAACGAATTGGAGCCGCGGTGAACCAGTTTATATACTAGAAAGCCGACTTGTTCCGGGGCTGTAGGTTGGCTCGATGAGTGGATAGGCCCCACCGAATAGGGGAGGAGTTTGACAGGTGTACAGCCCGGTTAGCGCTTACACGTTTTTGCGGTGCCGAATGATCGGGGTCCTACAGCATGCCGCAAACATGATGTGATGCGTGAAGTTCAATAGCCAGCCAAAGCAGTTCGTCAAACACGAGTAGACTCTTCTTTAACCGCCGAAGAACGACACCTCGAATATCGATAGTC
>WSTH01000158.1:0-36245 GCA_019616345.1 Ceratobasidium sp. 395 | reverse complement strand
AGTCCCGGGCTCACCACCTTGAAGCTCGAATATATATTAATAACACTCTCGGATGGCTGGAATGCTGAAAATGTGGTACGACTTGCTCATCTTGAGGTACTTTGCTTATGGTTTCTAAGCTATGACAGCTGGGTTGCTTTGGTATCAGTTCTTTCTCTCTCTGATTGTCTCAGTAATCCAGAGGTAGGCATTTGTGCTCAAGATCCTCGTTTTTCAGAGATCTCCCATCTAGTCCGAGGTTTTCTGCATGGTGTGCGCGTCAAAACTCTAGCAATCACTTCGTTTGAATATGATGATCCCCAATGTGCCCTGTCGCTTTCGGCAACGATCCCCTCCCTAGAGAACCTTGTACTGTCAGATTACAATCTTCTTAGTAAGCTACGCGGAGATGAAGTAACAGGAAACAGGCTGGAAGTCAATGTTAACACTGGGTCTTGCTTACCGCACTTGTTCCTTGCGTCCAGCAAGCTTGATCTCGACAACCTGAAACTAATCGTTTCGGTCTCTAGAGTTGAGACTCTTCATTTTGATAGAGTACAGAGTTGGTACGGATACAGCGGGCCGCCCAGGGACGAGCTGAGAGCTGCGCTACTGGATACATTTCCTCACCTCACGTGTCTAATTACGGACGAAGACCCAACGCGCAAATAGCCTTGCCGCATAATGTTCGATTGGTGAGTGTTGTATAATATACTATATTCTCTTAGTATTCTATTGATTGCGGTATACCTAGAGGCAATGCTGTGGCATAAACGTATACGATTTGATCATAAACTCATCTAACCCAGCTTTGAAACTGGTTCACTGCGTGAGATGACTGTAGAATATTCGAAATTAACCTACTACTGCTGCTGCACCTTCGCTCTGCTATTCGTCTTCTATACTCTCCCAGTAGATTATTTGGCCCATTGCAAAGAGTTTTAGCGCAATACAACCGAGCGTGTCGTTTGGGTCGTAGGTTGACTGGGTCACGTGGACGATTGTACCAGCAAGAACCCAAATTGCTACCACTGCAAAGTGCTTCGGTTCGCCTACAAGTTTTCGATTTGCACTTCGCTTGGCTAGACTTTAATCCTTGATCTACTATATCTGAACTGGATCTTGGTATCATGATGAAGAACACACTGTTTGCAAGTTCGAATCGTAAACCACCTGAGCTCATATCATGATTGCATAAGCCGCCTATGTGCTACTTCGGTTGTTTTACACCGCGTCGGCTCCGCCAAATAACTTCTGTATAGCATGGACAGATAAGAAAGCGCATATATCCGGGTGCCAAGAGATATTGCGTGATGTAGCCATGTTGTATTCTGGACTTGGCCATGCGTTGCCTATATCTGTCCGCGACCCTTATGGCTAAAAAGAATGTTCTCAATCTAATCGACGCTGCGCATAACGGTCGAGACCACACGCTCCCAAGCTTCGTCGCATGCTCACCTTTGAGTATCGTTACGGCAGGGCAGATTCGCAAGTGGTTGGATCGTGGTCGTTATACCCAACGCTCAACCAAGGAGTGTCATATCGAGACCTGGTAGCCTATAAAACTACTACGCTCTCGACTTAACTCAACCAGCGCTCTCGCAGCTTCATCTAGCTAGTCCAGCAAGCCCATCCATTCAAGCTCATTCTTCAAAATGCTCGCTTTCATCTCGCTCGCGGCCCTCTCTGTTCTCATCCCCACCCTTGCTGCTCCTACTAGCGTCCCCATCAGCAAGCACGCTGGTCCAGTCAAGGCTAATTCTTACCTAATGTGCGTACATTTTCTCTTGAAATTTCAGAACCAAATACTAAGTTGGCCTGGCTATATGCAGCAAGCTCAAGGATGGCGTTTCCAAGGATGCTCATTTGAACTCGATTATTGCCAAGTTTGTCGCCGGATCGAGCCTCGAGTACAAGTACGGCGATGTATTCCATGGTTACGCGGTTACGCTCAAGGGCAAGGATCTCGACTTTGTTCGCCAGTCGAAGGATGTTGAGTTCATCGAGGAGGACGGCATTGTAACTATTGACTACGAGTGAGTTGGTTCCACCTACCGCTGTGACGTGATTTCTGACGAAATATTATAGGCAGGGTGATGCTTCTGCTGTTGTCGCGCGGTCCGAGGCTCCAGTTGTCGAACAATTGAACAAGCGCGCGAATGGCGAAGGCGTTGATGTCTACGGAGTTGACACCGTAAGATTCTCCTTGAAGAAACTAGTAGTGAGATTGACCATTGGCGCAAACAATAGGGCATTTACACCGCTCATAACTCATTTGGCGGGCGTGCTAGCTGGGGAGCAACCTATGGCGGATATGCTAACGCCGACGGCAATGGTCACGGAACTCGTCAGTTGTTTTCCACCTTAGTGTTTGAAATGATTCTCACAAACATGATAATAGACACCGCTGCTACGGCAGTTGGTAATACCTACGGCGTCGCCACTTCCGCCAAGGTCATTGCCGTTAAAGGTATATAGCATATACCGAAGTTAGATTGGGTCTTGCGCTAAACTATGAATCACAACAGTCTTGTCTGATGGCGGCTCTGGCGCGTACTCTGATATCATTGCTGGTGTTAACTGGGTGGTCAGCTCGGCAAAGGCTAGCGGCCGCCCCTCAATTGCCACTTTGTCCCTTGGGGGAAGTGCTAACAGCGCGCTCGACAATGCGATTGTTAGCGCCATCAACAGCGGAGTTCACTTTACAATTGCCGCCGGTAACAGCAATGTCGACGCTGCTAACACTTCCCCTGCTCGCGTCGCTGCAGCAAACACTATCGGTGCTGTTGATTCGAGCAATCGCAAGGCCTCATTCTCCAACTACGGCGCTGTAGTTGATGTCTGGGCGCTTGGCGTCAACGTTCTCAGCGCCTGGATTGGAAGCCCTAGCGCAACGAACACCATCTCTGGTACTTCCATGGCCACGTGAGTGCATTGGTTTTCTTTGCGCTCACATACAAGTACTCAATATTCATTGGTTGACTCAGCCCCTTCGTCGCTGGGGTCCTGGCACTCGCGATTGGCGATTATGGTAACAAGACTCCTGCCCAGCTCAGCGCGGACCTCAAGTCTCACGCCCAGGCCGTTGTTACTGGCGCACCTTCCGGTACTACCAATCTTCTTGCAAAAAGGTGGTAAATGGATGAGGAAGGGGTGTGACAGATACAAATAGTGCACAGGCTTTCTCATACGGCCGTCGCAACTTCCCGAACAAACCCAGTCTCTTGAATGAAATCCATGATGTTACGTGAATAGCTTTGACCAGTGTGAGGCTAGTTAAAACGGATCTCTCAGTTCCGCAGTCGGTCCTTACATTGAGCAATCCAAGGTCATATCCAGGTCATATCTGTAAGAGCAATCGACACAATTTTTTCGTTACGTCGAGCGACCCTGTGGGGATTGGACCAGTACGCTGAGATAAGCCAATGTGTGCCTGCAAAGACTCTATATATGGGCGACCTATTATTAGCTTGCTTATCCCACACGGCTGCCGGACCCTAGTCTCAAAATAGGAGTGGCCTATATCATGCGCGTTGCGACTGCGGTTGTTGTTCATCGTTCCCCTTCCACCTTTTTTTCCGCACCTGCTTCCCTCTACCTTTTCTACCTAACTCGACCTAATCATGCCCGCCGCTCGCTCTATCGTTTCTATCGCAGCCTTGGCCGCTGTTGCCACCGCCCAAACCCTCACCCCTCTCACCGACAAGAAGTTTACTTGGCCGAACGTGGTGAGTAAATTTTTTATCTTCATATTTCCCTAGCACGGCTAATCCGCCACCATTATAGCCCTACCAAGTTTCCCCCGAGCAGATCCTCCGTGGACCTCAATTCGGGTTCAATATTTGCAACTCGACCACCGAGAATCAGCAGTCCAACTGCCAGACCGCGTTTGTCAACTCGCTTGATGGTAAGCTCCTCTATGCATAGTCCAGCGGTAAGAGGCTAATTCGTTATCCAGACTTCTGCCTGTGGGCGCCCGCCACCGCGAACTCCTCGATCGCTGATACGGAAGCCGCCGAAGTCGCCTGGTGTTCGAAGAAGGGTCATGGCACACGCGTCATTCCTCCTGGCGCATTGAAGGGTGTTCAGTTCCTCAAGACCCCCGATTACGTCCAGATGACCGGTTTCATCGATCAGAGCCAGATCAACATGCAGCCTAACGATGACGGTGGTGAGCTCGATCCCCATGGTGCGGATGAGCAGGGTAATCCCATTGGTGGACTTATCTTCACCAACGCCTGGAGCAACGGTAACAACAACTCGTACACTCAGGCGATTGAGTGGACCAAGTGAGTGAATAATCTGGATAGGATATCAGCGCGCTAATTCGATTGTAGCTTCATGGGAGGTAATGCGTTTTGCTTGAAGATCTGCGACCCAAGTAAACCAAACGCTGCCAAGTATTGCGAGCATATCTACGATCGTATCGGCTGCTCTTACAACGCCCCCTCATCGAACACCGCCGGGACTTTTGAGAAGTGCGACTCTGACAACATGGAGTTTCCTGGTCAATATGTCTCCAACGGCCAGACTATGACCTACCAACAGCCTCCCGAGTCCCTCGGCCCCATTACCTCTGTTCCCTATACCGCTGTAATCCCGAAGAGCTCCAACTGCGTTCAGTATCAGAGCAACGACCTATATGCGGCTGCTGCCGTAAGTCATCCATGTGTCGATCGCTGCGGATTCGAGAGCTGACGATGATGCAACATTTTATCAGACTTCTGCACCTGCGTCCACTAGTGCCGCCTCGAGTGCTGCTGCAACCGGCTCTGCTTCTCATTCGGGATCTTCGTCTGCCTCGCACTCAACAGCCTCTGCCACCGGTTCGGCCAACGCATCGATGCGAAACGTCCAGCAAAGCTCCGCGTTCCCCGCCATGATCGCTGCTGGTGTTGTCGGGTTTGGTGGTCTTTTGGGAGCCATTGCTGCCCTCTAAAAACCTCTCATGACACGATAGAATCTATTTTTCGGGCTTGATTTTTTTCTTACCACATTGCTGTTTAGTATCAGTTACACGGACTTGTTCGGTTTCTCTACTCTATCTTGTCTCGGAGTTTCCGAGTTTCAGACTCGTTGTCTGCAGGACTTGACGATTTGTTCTCTACTCGTATACACTCGTTTGATAAAATACCTCTTGGACCTCGGATCATATTGCTGCGTGAACGTTCTGTCGTGCGTGTTCGCCACTACGAAATTAAGATTACGTTCCTGCAGGTTAAAAGTTGAGCCTCGTGTCGAGCTCGTGCCCCTGGCACATCCTATACAGTACGAAATATGACGTTGAGGGTCGATTGCATTCATGCGCGTCAATTGCAGGATTTACCGGCGGTCGGCAATCAATCAGAAAGGCCAAGCGAGAACTGGCTATTTTTGGACTGCCAAGGCAACCGATTTAATTGTTGTTAATCATGTGGAAGATTGGCCGTATAAGCAATTCAATAAACCCGGTGGGATTGGCGCATTTAATCCGGTATATACAGAAGCGTTGAGCGAGCGATTCAGCACTTTCTTCTATAGGTCTTGTGTTTGTACATGATAGGTACGATAGGCGTCGCTATAACCTCTTGATGAGGCATATAATGAGGCATACAGCACAATTAGAGACAGTAGGGGCATGCGGAACTAAACCGTGTGGACGTGTACCGCCTCGGTCCTTATGCGCGCCTTATAGTCTGAACGACAGCTTGTGTGGATATTACAGCGCATATATGTGCTACTTCTCTCGGAACCTGACATTACCAAGCTCTCGATACAGCAAATTTCAACGAAGGGTGGGAGCTTCAAGAGGTAAAGTGGACGGAGCTAATGACGAAGGAAGCGCATGGATACATTCAACTCATTTGCCGCACAAGTATCGGGGATCGTCGACTGACGCGAGGCATATGACCAAGCTGGAGAATGAATGCGCCAAACTCGGTGATTGCTCAGAGTCAACCCAGAGCCACTTGCGAGACCGGATCTATTCATCACGACTATTCCACAAGTAAATAGAATGCCGGACATTCTGCACTTCTCCCAGCTCATCGCTACAGATCCCTTCGACTAGGTTACTGCAATGTTCATGTGAAATACTACGGTATTCGAATCTACTGAGGAGGATCGAAAGTACGTTCGATTGAATCGCGGTGCATACATGGCACCAATTTTCATCTGTGGTATGTGGGAGTACTGTGATGGCGTCAACATGGCCTCCCCACTCCCCCACCTACAGGCTTGAGCGCATTGGTTGTTTTTTTTTTTGATGTGATAGCAATTGTTAATTTATTTACATGCAACCCCCTCTACCCCTAAGCGCCTGGATTACACGACTGTAGCTTCGCGCAGAAGTTTCTCCCAAGGTTGATGAGACTCGGTTCCTCAACTCTCTAGCTCGGTCGCACGCCTTGTGTCATTCGACGACCCTCGACACTCGCATGGAGAGGAAAAAATATATTTGGGTTTCTGACGTCAGTATATACGATATGCACAATATGTATTCGAGGGCAGCTGAGGGCCCGCAAACCCGACCGGGGGTATTCTAAAATATTCGAGCTTGTTTGCATAAATTAGCAAGATGATAATCAGGCTGTTTGTGGCCATTCAGCAACTTACACGATTTCGAATAGCTACAGCGGTTGGGCGGTTTGGAGGATTGTGCGCACAGCAATCTTTTATAATCTCCCACAATTGATCGGCCTCACCCAACGAGAACGAAGGAAAGTCATTTGGCCGCTGAGGCAGTTCCCCCTTCACGCCCACAGCAAAACACACCGCCATCTCGCCCCTATCACTGAATGGCACTTTGCCCGTAACGACCTCCTAAAATGTACGTTAGATTTGAGGTGTACGAAAAGAACACGATACTGCTTCACGCACCAACAAGGTCTAGTAACAACGGCCGAATTTTGTGTTTAATATCTTGACGACAGGTAAAAGCTTTAGGCGCTTACCATTCCACACGCATATACATCTGCTTCCCTACTAGTTGAATACCTCGCATGATCACCCGATAAGATTTCTGGGGCCTTAAGAGTAATTGTAGAGTATGGTCAGGGGATGTGTAAGCCGGGGCTAGGTAACTCACCGCCCAGCGTATAGAAAGCCCCAGCGCGCTAGTTGTTGTCGTGAAAAGCAGTGTGCTCGATTTCAGTTCCGTACATCCAAAGTCAGACAATTTTGCAACCCCTTCACTCGAAACCAGTACGTTTGCCTACAACAAACTATCAGCCACAGCTCTCCCCAAGCGCTGGGCACATCAGCAAAACGGGCCCACGCCAACTAGCCCTCACGAGCTGGTCGAGCCGGTCGAGGGTGCTGAAGTGAAAGCGACAAATAGTAGCCCTCACGAGCACTCGCAAGAGCTCGACCGCCAAGGGGTAAAATCGGCTGCAAAACTCACTATTTGTCATGATAGAGCTCCTGTTCCGACCCGGGATCGGTTGCTCCGGCGTGATCGCAGTCCGGCGCAGCGTGCCTCCCGGGCTCCCAAATCGGCGACGGCCGGGCTCCGCGGCTCTCGTCCAGCTCTCAGGTAAGTCGGATCGCCGCGGTGACGACTTCTCCACGTGCGCTGGGTCTTGTGGCGCTGAGGGCGGCGGGATTTGACAGAGTTGATCACGTCGATGGAAGTGATTGACGCGCCACGTCCGCGCCACCGCTTCATCTCGCGCCACTCGTTCATTTGATAGCGCTCCCACGCCTGCGCTCGTGCGCGCTGTGCGCGTTTGACTCGTGACATGTATATAAAAAAAATCGATAAATGCATCACGGCCTGCGTGTTACATGCAGAAGAGGATAGAACGCGCGAATCCAATGCGCGGGCGTAACAGATGAGTAGAGAAAAACAGAAGAAGTGAATAGAGAAAAGGAGCGGTCGTCTATGAGAGTATGTACAGCAAAACCAATACAGGAAACGTTAGCGTTGGGGTTCTACCATGCTGGGGTCGATCCCTCCTCGTCTGAATCGTCGTTATCCGAATCGCGGTCTCTGCCCGGCCAGCGTTCTAGATAATGGTTTCTACATACAAATTTTAGAGCTGTTCAAACCGTGCATGATAAACTTACCGAACTAGCTCTAGAAGCTCCATACGGAGCTGTCCAAGATGCTTCAACTTCAGTAGATCACGATGATAACCTGCCCAGATACGGCGGAACTCGTGCTCATGAAATTGAAGGCTTCCGCCCCTATCCAGCTTTGCTAGAGCCCAGTGTATCTAGTCAAATGTATTGGCGATTTTCTAAAGTGTAAAACGAGTTGGCATGTGCTTACCTGTGTAGCCGCATAGGCAATAAGGCCTGGAGGTATCCCTCTGCTTCGAGCTGTCCGGTCGCGTGCCTTGCCATGCCATTCCGCACACTTCCTCGCGTCATCGACCTTGTTCAGCTCCTCCATGAAGACATACGCGAGCGCTTTCCCACACTCGAAGAGTATAACGAGTAGAGCAGATCCAATGATGTGAACCCGGAACTTCTGATTTTCATCCTGAAATGATCAATTCGAATTGCTTTTAGTGTCACGTAAGTAATAGCTGGGTGAAGCACTTACTCGATCGATTGTCGGGTAGAGAAAATTGTCCTTGTCGAGGTACATTTGAATCTCGGGTTTGTCAGCGACTGAAATTGAAAATTCTTGCTGTGTCAATGTGTCCATCTTTGGGAGGGTATCACCTCGGTTAGCAGGCATGCGGTAATAAATCTGAATTGATGTGCAAATTATAAGCAAATAACTAGCCGTTGAGACAAAACTGGTACTCACAGCATCCATAAACCTCTGCGTGAACACGTCTGGGCCATCTATACCGGTTATCTTGATTGCATACTCCTTTGCTTCCTCGAGAACGGCATCTCGGTCCTGTGGCCATGGGTTATTGCACACGAGGTTCATGTACACGTTGTACTCCATTGGTCCCTTAGCTGTAAGCTGGTTGGGGGTCATCTCGGATGAGCGTAAAGGACCCCGGTCACGAAGTGGCTGGGTTAAAGGAGCAGGTTCGCGTATGCGGGTTTTGCGAGCGGTCATGGCAAAGTGTTGTCGGGCATTGGCTCGGAGCTCGAGAAAGGTAGGGACTGTACGTCCTTGGTTGGTTGGCCGAGGGAGCTGCCGGGGTCTCTGGAGGTTGGTCCATCGAGCTGCAGTAGGAAGGGAGGCGGACTCCGTCAGCCCAATGTCCGTGTCATCAAAGTCGACAGGTGTCGATGCACGCGGCGCGTCGGAGTTGTCAGAATCGCCTTCGCTATTTTCGCTTTCCAAGCCAGTGAGATTTGAACCATAGGCAAGAGTCGGACTAGCCACAGCTGGAGCAGGAGGTGAGTGGCGTGGACGTGAAGGTCCGGCCTCTTTATGGACCCGAGAAGCCTGCTGGCTTGTCCTGAGCGGCGGAAGTGGGCGAGCAAAAGCTGGAGCACGAGAGGGAGTGTTCTGGCGAGATGGAGTGCTTGCCCTGCTTGCAGATGCATATGGGGCGACACGACGAACAGGTGGCAGTGGGGTGGGTTGAGGTGGTGTACTAGCAACGGAAGGATGTCGAGTGGTTATCTGAACTTCGGGTATTGAAACCCATGGCGCGGGAGTTGGGAGTCGGCGCAACGGCGGGAGAGGCGGGCGTGGCGATTCGGCATGGGTTGAATGCGATGGCTCGGCATTGATAGCAAGTGGGCGGGGGGTAGCATTGATGCTCGGATCAGTGGTTGGGACCGTGGGGTGGTTGGCGAAGTGAGGCGTGGGACCGCGAGTATACAAGTGATCAGCGGCGGCATCAAGTTGTCGCACAGCAAACGGCTCCTGAGCACCCAAACCCGGTATGACGGGCTGCAACCTGCTCCCGCTCCCGCTCCCGAGGCTCCCATTGACATCACTCCATGTGTGCGCAGCAGGCGGGTTGAAACTATCGAAATCGCCTTGGAAATAGCTGTTGTCCAAAGAAGCCGACTCATCATTAAAGCGCAGGCTATCAAAGCCACTGAAAAGCGCTTGAATATCTTCCTCGCTTGCATTTGCAAGGAGATCGAGCGATTGTGCCGCTAGATAAGAAGATAGACTAGTTAGCATATAGAAAGATTGAGGTTGTGGTGGCGGATACGTACATGGAGGGTAATGATCCCAGGCGTTGGCACTTGGGCAATTCAAGTCCCCGCCGAATGAAAAGTCTTTTGTATATGCATGTTGATATTATCAGTGTCATGTAGCCGGTTAAGTTAACAAACTGTTACTGACCGTCAATATCCATATCCATATCACTATCCGTCGGTTCGCCGTCGTCATCATCCTCGCCTTCTGCATCATAGTCGAGCAGATCATCGGCCTCGGCAGAAACGTTGAGGTGGCCCCCGAGTCCATTGTGATTGACCGTATGAGGTACACTCGGTGCTGCGAAAGGTATGCGAGGCACCATTTGAGGTACGTTGGGTGTCATGTCGTTAAAGTCGTCGGTGTCGGATTCGGCATCTGAACGTGGAATGTCTTGTGTGAGACACTTGTATTAGCATCTCCCCAGTTGTAACTACGATTAAGGGCTTACCTTCTTGGCCTGAAAGGTAGGCAACCGGGGGGGCGTGTTCAGGAGTAGCGGCACGACGAACCACGCGCTTGATGTGGAAACCGTCAGCTCGGTTAAGGTAGGCTCGATCCACGCCTTTACGTCGTTCGCGCATCGCTGCTAAGGTAGGTGGCACCGGTGCCTTTGCTGTCTTACGAGTCCGCTTGCCTGGACTTTTGCCCACAACCGAGGAGGGGAGACCAAGACCGAGCTTGATAGCCCGAGCACGGCGTCTGGCAGCCATTTTCTCCCGTGGGGGCATAGACACAACGCTTGCAGATTCAGCACGGATAGCGGGCATTATTTAGAGCAGCTGACCACAAATTACGAAGACAAATCAGTGAGAAAGTTGAAGATAAGAAGGAGAGAAACATGCGTACGAGTGTGATGATGGGGTTTGTAGAAGTAAAAGTAGATGGATAAGTAAAAGTAATCGATGTGGACGCGATTTACTAGCAGGCGCAGGCTAGAGTGGTACGAGCAGAGAACAGAAGTGTTAGAGTGGTTGGTGGGTGGTGGGGGCGTTTGTTTATGTAGCAAAGCGACGGTATTGGTATGTTGGCCATCGTGAATGGGGTTAGAAAGGGCCGGGATGCGCAGCATACACGGTCGTTGGAGCAGCCGGGATGTGTACGCAATCTTGGGTGTGTGCAGTGCACGGCTGCGAGCAAGCGAGGTGATTTCGGGCAAGGTAGATTGAGAGCAAGGTAGAACCTTGGTACAGCATCGCGGGGGGAGGGAGGGAAAGAGTTGGAGTGGAGCTGCAGAACTCAAGTTTTGTTAGTCAACGAAAAAACCAATGCCGAGGAGTACCGGTTAATCCTTGTCGGAAAGCTCCGACTTGGCCATTTGGGCTTGCAGCCCGTATCTGTGGTACCGGCAGAGTCAACCACCGATACAGAAAATAATGAAAAAGTTTCAGCCTTCATGCTTGTTGCAAATCCAGGTTGCGAGCACAAGCGGAGGTTTTGTTGGGCGAGTCCAAGTACTCACTCGTATGAGTGCATACTCAAAACTCCCCCCAACTTTTGCCTACCGCCCAAAGCAGCACCCCACGAACATGTATCCTTTCCTCTGTCCTCAGTGCCTTAAGGACTTTGCGGCCGTCCCGTCATTTCTCAGGCATGTCAGCCGCCCTGGAGTGTGTTATGGCAAGAAAATATTATTACGAAGCGAATATAACCGACAACAAAGACTAGAGAAAGGTCAGTAAGGTGTTATACAATGACCATGATACAAAGCTTACGGTGTACGATCTGCCTTTGGGAGCCTCAGCCAAATCGATGGGGGTTGCTGATCAGTCTCCAGCTCCCGGCGGACAATCAAACAGTACTCACACGGAAAACGGGGACTCAACAACAACAGAGAGACTTGAGCGAACGGTCCCTACCCCCATGCCCACGGCCGTGAGTCTAGACCAGTCACTGGGAGATCCTGCGTATCCAATCGAGTTTGGGTCTGGGTTCGAGTCTTTTCTTCCAACAGGAGGCGAACCGGAGACTTACCAATCTCCACGGGCACCCAACCCACATTTCCTGTCGTCGGTTTCCCCCTCAGTCGCCCCAAACCCATACTATCCATCGGCTATCCCTCCACCAGTCTCCGATCCCCACTCGAGTTGTCTTTTTGATGATGGCCTTGGATCGGTGACGGTTGACAAGTTGCATCGAAATCCAGGGGCTGGAGTGTCTGAAAGAGCGTTGTGCGATGAAGCAGGAGGTAGCGTGAGGAGAAACAACGCTGAAGGCGTTAGAGTTGGAGGGTGCGAACCTGGTGAGCCCCACGTGTATGCTAGACTTAGTTAGGGTTGCTTACGCGGTTATGTGATTCAGCCATCCGAAACGTGCTGGATGGTACAACGAATGCTGAAGGTGCACGAGTTGAGCCTGGCCCAGGCATTACGAGCAATAACATTCAAGGCCTCCTACAGGCTGAAAAGGCTTATGTCCGGAGAGTTGGCAAAGGCCGAATAATATATCAACACCCCACGGCCGGCCGTACTTACGGAAGGGGCCAAACGCGATGGGAGGCCGAGCGCGAGAAGAACAAAAGGTGCCGAAATGGGAATCCGTACGGGATGTGGGCATCAAAGGACGAGTGGGAGGCTGTAAAGTGGATGGCGACGGAGAAAATTTCGCAGTCGAGTATCAATAAGCTACTCAAAACCGAACGCGTAAGTAGCTATTTACTTAGTTGCAATTATATACTCACGACGTGATAGTACAAGGACGCCGAGTATTCGTTTAAGAACGCGAAGACACTGTTCAAGAAGATCCGAGACGAGATGGGGGCTTTTGGAGGGCCACAGTGGCACGATGACGATATCGCATTAGCTGATGCGCCGAAGGACAAGTCGACACTGTTCTTTAAAGATATACAGAAGTGTGCCGACTATCTGCTTGGGCGAGCGCAATTCGCTGGGAAAATGGCGTTCAGCCCAGAGAAGCACTACGAGGCCGACGATACAACCAGAGTGTTTGGGAACCCATGTACCGCAGATGACTGGGGTGAAAGACAGGTAAGTATTACGATACAAGAAATCATGGTGAATTGGTACTTACAAAAAGACAGGAGTCTCTGCCGGACGGCACGACATGGGGCGGGCTGCTCTTTGCCAGTGACTCGACCATACTGAGCACGCATTCAGGCGATGTCGAGGTACATGCAGTATATATGACCTTAGCGAACATAGATGGGTCAGTACGGGCCAGTACAAGCGAGGACGCATGGGTTTTGGTCGCATACATACCGAAATCGAAGTTTGAGAACACGATGTCCGCGTTTCGACACCGACCCAAAGCCGTTCAAAAGAAAATCCTTGGCATGCTTAATCGCCGCCTTTTCCATCGCTGTATGACCGTTCTCACGCGACCACTCCGCCGCCAGGATCCCCACGACGTAGTCGATCCAGAAGGAAATGTGCGATCAGTGTTGTACGAACTTGCCGGTTACATCGCCGATTTGGAGGAGCAGTGGCTTGTCGCTGGCCTTGGAGGGCAAACCTGCCCGCACTGTGCTCGCGACAGCACTCACCTTGGAGATCACGAATCTGGTATCCCACGAACCCGAGCCGAGTTCCTAGACCAGCTCGATAACATCAAAGAGGTGCATAAAGATACTTGGGGTCGCTCACCTTCCTTGGAGGAATATCTGGATCTCGCGGGCGAAAAACACTTTAACGGTGTCGACAAACCGTTCTGGCGATTCATTCCTGGGCTCGACATTTTCCGCGTATTATCCCCCGATCTGCTTCACGGATTTCATAAGTTCTTTCATGATCATATCTATCGATTTAATCGTACCGGTATGGGGATCGACGAGTATGATGCGCGCATCCGGTTGCAGTCGCAGTTTTCGGGCGACCGAACCTTCCATCATGGGGTGTCCCACATCTCGCAGATGACGGGGATAGAACACCGGTTACTGGAGCGGACGCACCTGCCTATTGTCGCGAACGCACCTGGAGTAATAAACGACAAGGTTACTCGAGCAACGCAGGGAGTGATGGAGTGCATTTACCTTGCACAGCTATCAGTCCAGTCCGACCGCACGCTCCAGGCTTACGAAGCAGCCTACGAGAATTTTATGGCAAACCGACAAGCCTGGATCGAAAACGGCACTCGAAGAGGCAAGAAAGTGGTAATACCACATTTCAATATACCAAAGATGCACGTTATTCGGCACCATACGTACCATGTCCGACGCAAAGGTAGCGCGACCAATTTCACGACCGAGACGATGGAGCATCTTCACATTGGCCTGAAGGAAGCGTATCGAGCGTCAAATCGCCGAGAGTGGAAGCTACAAACGGTACGGTGGCTGAATCGACGCGACATGGTGCGCGATTTCGAAGCGTGGATGTTGTGGTGTCGAGCGGAGGACGAAAGGAGTTGCCAGGCACCAGGTGAGAAAGAGCTATTATGATCTGGTAAACATTTGACTCACAGATTCGGTTAGGAGAGCTCGCAAACGAGCCAACCCGGTGCCTAGACAATGAAACCCTAGACGGCAGTGACGATTCGAGCGTTTGTGTTGAAGGTATTGAAGGAGAGGGCGACGGTGAGAGCGAGAGCGAGGACGAAGTAGAGGACGAGGGGTGTAACGATGAGTTCGAGGATCCAGACTGCTATGGGGAGCAGCTAGTTGACGAATGCGACGGGGGAGGAGAGGAAGATGCCGGTAATAAGGTGAGTGGATAAATTAGTTATTACGGCGTTAGTACGTGGCAGATACAGCTCACCGGCGTTGCATTACCTCTAGGTACAACGCTGGCTATTTCGGCAGACAGGTGGTGTGGTTGGGGGTGAGAGCGGAAGTCGAAAGCGTAAGCGCCGAAGCGATCGGGATGATACGCGTACATCGAACCCAAGATCCCAACCACGCCCACGCCTCGCGCTCCAGGCCACGCACGGCATATCTGACCTGCAGAAGATTCGACTCAAGGCAAACGTACGCCGGACTCCGATCCACGAAGTTTGCCACGACAACAAACTGGACCCCGGGGAGCTAATAGAACAGATTAATAAGTGCCCCCAAACGGCCAACCTCCCAGTCACTATCGACGAATATACCGACATCGACGTCTGGCACGCGCTCCGGACCCATCTACACTCGACTGCGCATAAATCGGCTGGTCTGAAGATGCAGCGTATTCGATCCAAACCAGCAGACCCCAAGCACGCAGCCAAGCACGACCCTGTGCTTTTTATCACTGCAGAAGGGAAAACCGCGCGGACCGCCAAGCTACACGGTAAGTATGAATTTTCTCATCTACAAACCGGTTGTGTACTGAGATACGGTCAATCGTTCTAGATTGTGCCGTCGGCCAGGTTCGGCTAATCTTCCGATTAACCCCCACCCTCCGAGTCCCAAACCCCCCGTTAATGGTATACCTACGATCCCTCAGCAAAATCCCCCACTCTCCCTGCAAGAAAACGAACCTGTTGACGGTCCATAAGCTCGATAAGCGCAGACAACACAGATTGGTTCCAGCAACGGATATTGTGCGTCTGTGTCCCTTGGCACCGGTTATTCACGGGCGCGC
The DNA here is from genome assembly GCA_019616345.1 of Ceratobasidium sp. 395. Taxonomy (NCBI): domain Eukaryota; kingdom Fungi; phylum Basidiomycota; class Agaricomycetes; order Cantharellales; family Ceratobasidiaceae; genus Ceratobasidium; species Ceratobasidium sp. 395. The sequence goes on along the minus strand of WSTH01000158.1, from coordinate 20,705 downwards.
ACCGCGAGACATCGGCCGGGATGACGTATTCGACCAGTTCTCGTCGTTTTATTTGAACAAATACCGCAACATTGACGATTTCATCTTCATGTTCTCCGATTGTTTGTAGGTCTCAAAAGCCCGTTTTTCTTGGTGCTACGCGGTTCCAGAAACGCTCCGAGCGTGCCGCGGGCGACTGCTTTAGCTCCACCTGCGCGGCAATGCGACTATTATATATTATTATTATTTATTACACGTTTGCTATTTTTTATTCTCTTTTGTTCATGTGCTACGTCCGTGCGCACTAGATCCACGCTTCTTTCTCCTCCGCTTGTAACACGCTGGCCGGCCGTAACTTATCCATTAATCTATTGAACTACATATTGTACTCCAGCCAAACTTGCGCAGCACGCAAAAGCGCAAGCGCGGGAGCACCGTGAAAACAACCAAGCGCCGCGAAATGAACGAGGGGCGCAAGATGAAGCGGTGGCGTTGATGTGGCGCGTCGATCACTCCCGCCGCCAGCGCCACGAGACCTAGCGCACGTGGAGAAGTCGTCACCGCGGCGATCCGACTTACCTGAGAGCTGGACGAGAGCCGCGGAGCCCGGCCGTCGTCGATTTGGGAGCCCGGGAGGCATGCTGCACCGGACTGCGATCACGCCGGAGCAACCGATCCCGGGTCGGAACAGGAGCTCTATCATGACAAATAGTGAGTTTTGCAGCCGATTTTACCCCTTGGCGGTCGAGCTCTTGCGAGTGCTCGTGAGGGCTACTATTTGTCGCTTTCACTTCAGCACCCTCGACCGGCTCGACCAGCTCGTGAGGGCTAGTTGGCGTGGGCCCGTTTTGCTGATGCACGCAGGATCATTACGCTTTTGATGTCGCCATGTATCTACCAAATACGTAGTACTTTTATTTAGTAGTAGATGTGACCAACGCGAAGGAACTTACAACGTCGTTCTGATGCAGGTATGTCACCCCTTCCGAGATATCAAAACACTATAAGTGCGTATGTTATAAGCTAAGCGGTGATTGTGATGAGCTGAATGATCCTAACTCACAAGCTGGTAACGATCTCCTGCCGGATTACGTCTAATATAATCTAGTAGGGTTCCGTTATCCATCCAAGGTGATAACATAGCCATCTGACCCCGAAATTCTGCAAGACCCAAGAGTTTGACGATGTTCTTGTGCTCGAGTTGCGACCAGGTATAAAGTTCTCGAGCAGCGCGCTGTTGAAACGAACATTTAAGATACGAGAACGCGAACCAATGAATCCTATTGGCACCTTCAAAACTTTCCGTCCACCTTCGTCGTCCTGTTGGAGGCATAACCTAGGACATTTAACTGCTACTTGTTCCCCTTCGAGTAACGAGCCTCGAAACACGTCGCCAAAGCCACCTCCTGAGATCGGGGTACGATCAAAACTGTCCAGATTTAGCTGCTCGGTAATGTTGGGACACCGGCGCTTAGTAAGGATCGTAACAATTGTAGAAACAGGCTGCAGAGTTGACCAACAGTGTACACAAACAGTGTCATCTCATGAGCTTCTACCAGCTTTAAAAGATTGCTACCCACATACCATGGTACTAGATATAGTGGTCACATTCCCATGGATTGAAACCTCAACTGAGCCACGTTCTTCAGGTGTATTGATAATACCCTGGAGAGTCGGGCGATCAGGTTCGGGCAAGCGTAACTCGGTAAGAAGGTTTTCTCCATGTTGTCCGTGCATACGGTCGAGTATTTTTGCGTCCGGACGACTTGTCACAAAGAACTTGACTGGGAGCTTCCGTACGGATGAGAGCAAAGCGCTCAGTATTCGGTCTACACCAACCTCATTGTCGCATTCATCCAAGGCATCGATTACAACCACAAGGTCGGTGGGAAGAGAGTCCTTCACCTGAGCCAGTGGCTGTAGAATCAGGCTCTTGAACTGCTCAAGTATTACCTGGTTATGTACGTCCGGGTCCTCCTGTATCACTCGAGATATAGCTGATCGGAATGGACGAGAGAAGCGCGAAAGCTGATACGATATTGTTGGCACGATTCGATTGACGTCGCGACACGTTGGCAGCTTTCGAGAGCAGAAGCAGCTTGCGGCTAACTTCTTCGAGCGGTCCAGCCATTCGCAGAAGCTATATGCGATCGTAGTCTTGCCGGTACTAGCCATACCGTTTAGCCAGCAGATCTTTTGGCCTTTGTCGTTGCGCGCCCATTCATATAGACCGTCTAGAATATGAGCATGAGTGTTCTCAGTGCATGGACCCCGAAGGTCAGATGATTCCGCAGAGCTATATTTGGCAGCTGGAGAATGAGGGAGGGATTTAAGCCAGGTTTCCTACCGGTGTTATCATGTGATCAGCGACGCTTATCTGGCGATCAGCTCGCAACGCACCGTCACCTGTTCGTCGGCAATTCTTAAATTGTCGGCACGCATGTTGCCCTGCGTGTAGATCAATAACATGTAAACCGTCTAGGATCTTGACACTCACAGTTAATCGCTGGAGCAGCGCTTGAATCCGGCGATAGTGTTCGAGTACCTTGTCCGTGTCCGCTGGGCGCGTTTCTATCCTCGTCTCCGACAGTTTCAACCGAACACTCTCAAGCTCTCGGTCAATTCCTCTATCTCATCTTATTAGTGCAAGTATTTGGTGGTTACAGCATACGCTCACCGCGAGAAGTTGACGATACTTGGTGCCATTGTCGGCGGAGTCGATGCGTCGAAAAATTCGGCGAGTTCGTGGGATAGCCCGTTGAGGTCGTTTCTAAGGTTATCATAGTCCGCACGGTTCTGGGCTACAGTCTGGTCGTATTGTCGGCCGACGTAGAACACACCCACTCTAACTCATGCCCACCTCGAAGTTCTCCACACCAGCCACAATGCCCTCGACGGCCTGTTTGAGAGGGCCGAAACCATTGGGTTTTTTGCCCAATGTTTTAGCAAGAGCCCTGAGCTCCCCCCAGCGTTCCCGTTCGGCACTTTGTTCGACGGGCGGCGTTACCGATAAAATAGACACCGGTGGTGAGTTAGGTGTGTTATCGTGTGACTCTACGTTTGGCGATTGCGACGCAATAGGCGGCATTTGTGGAAGCTCCGTATGCTCTAGTGTATGCTGAGGGCCGGCTTCAGGCATCAGCGGAGTATTTGCTTGCTGAGTCGATTGGGTCGAAGGCCCAGCGTCACTGGACAAGTCAGAGGTTAACTTAATTCGCTTGAGACCTCGTGCAGATTCTTGCTCGAGATTTCGCTTCTTTCCATTATTCATTGTTCCCAGAAAGAAAGAATATAAATGTGAAAAGATGGCAAGATACAGCGAATTCGCAGTTGTTGCTACAGTAGAGTTCAAGTTAGCGCATGGCGGGCGTCGGGTCACATGAGGCTTTTTCATGCACACTGTCCTGGTGATGGGTGGGTGAAGGAGTAATGCTGCTTACGTGGAAGCGGCGGGCGCTTCAATCCATGTGTACGTATCTGACGCCCTTGTCCCGCTGCGTCAGCGGTCTCGGGGTTGTGAGACATCATACCTAGCATAAACAGGCAGCCGGAGGCTTCAGAAGGGCTTCATACGAGCATTTGCATCTTTCAGTTTGATTGGATATAAGGTGTATATAATAGGGCCCAGCATCTGTTTTAGCTACTTTTCTCACTCAGCTTTGATGGTATACTAGACGGTCGCCATACTCGTAACTTAACATGTGCCCCGCTATGTCGGTGTCTGGGGACGTGGAACATGGGGACGTGGAACATGGGGAATTCCGAACGTCACGTTGCCCGTACTTGAGGCTTGGTAAGAAGTCGAAACCTGCTTACCGTCAGCTTGGACACACCTCTAATCGGGCATGAGTAGCAGGAACTTACAATGGTAAACCATCAATTTTGCTGGGAGGCTCCACGTGACTTACGTGACTACCACATGCAGCCAGTTTTTTGCACAATGTACTAGCATAAACCTTAGTGAAAGATAGACCAGACGAACAAATCAATAAACCAGTGGGATTGGCGCATTTGGTCCGGTATGTACAGAGGCGTTGAGCGAGCTATCAATTTAGCACTTTCTTATATGGGCCTTGTGTCAGATATGATAGGTACGATGGGCGTCGCTATAACCGCTTGATTTGGCATACAATGAGGCATACAGCATAATGAGAGACAGCAGGGGCACGCGGAACTAAATCGTATAGACGTGTAACGCCTCGGTCCTCATGCGCGCCTTATAGTCTGAACAACAGCTCGTGTGTGTTGAGCCAGGGTGCACGTGGCCCGGCCGTATGCGCGGCTCCTTTTCCCCTGGCGTGTGTTTATTTGTCTCACCCCCTATTTCCTGTAGTATATAGAGGTAGCTACATGTCAATCAAGCCTGCTTCGCCGCTTGCTGAGACCGTTTGTCTCTTTTTCTGTCAGGCTCAACGCGCTACGCGCTTCAGTGTGGATATTACAGCGCATATATGCTCTACTTCTTTCTCGGAACCTGACATTACCAAGTTCTCGACACAGCAGATTTCAACGGGGGTGGGAGTTTAGGTAAAATGGACGGGTGAGCGACGAAGGACCGGGGCCATCATATATGAGCTTGTGTCAGTCATCGCAAATCTAAGAATCAATCATAGGACCAAGCGGGCGGGCCGCTAGGGGGTTTCAGGTAGGCTCAACTGGGGCTCAACTGGTACCTCAACTGGTACCCCAACTGGGCCCTAACTCACGTTTGAATGCTACTAATTGAGCCATTTCTGGCTCTCTTTCTTCATTAGCCGAGCCCAAGAAAATCCCTCTAGCTCATCGGATTGTAGTCCGCATGAATCTGATGTAAACGGTGCGCATATAGTATAGGTATTCGAAAGTTTTGGCCATCGGCGCTTAAGTGGTACGTCCGAGTTGGGCCCAGTTGAGGTACCAGTTGCGGACCTGCGGTACCTATTGAGGCCTATTTTCGCTACCGTGAAACCCCCTAACAGTTGTTGAAAAGAGAGATTGACTGATTGGTCAAACAAGGTTGGGTCGGTGGTGTCCAAGAGCAACGTCTTTTGAGACGTGCATGTCTAGTAGAAGATACTCCACACCTATTACAATGCTACCAGTGCAATAAGCCACAGTGCGCACACAGCTACAAAGGTTCCTCACATGTCTATGCTTACATAACATCGGAAACAAGCGGTGCATGGCCAGGTCACATTCATCTATTCACATGTCGTTGGGACTCCAAAAATATTTGGGTAAAGTACTCCCAGGTCGTTCATTGGATCGAGAAATGTAGTTGGAGCTACTATACGCAGTGAGGAGCACAAATCTTGGCTTGGGCTGATGAACAGTTGCACCGTCGTACGTGGGCGATGGGGGTGTGATTCAAGCATGGAGAGGGGTTCGGAGGCGTTGCGTGGAAGGGGGTTGAAGTTTGATGTGTGCGCATGACATGATTTAATGGATTGAACAGAAGCAGCATGTCACGCCTTGAGGAGGAGGAAGCACGGTACAATGCGACTTATCTGCCCGGCTGCCACTTGCCTCGGAAGCTCTGGGGTTTGTTGGCCCATTACGACAGTAATGTATCATATTTCCTCCCGTGCTTGTCGCTAAAAGTATGTGTATGCGTCGCTATTGAACAGAAAAGTTCATTTGACCTTCGCGGTGGCTCAGCATCGAGTTTCCTCCGTCATTTCGAAGCACATTTATATAATTCCGCTCATTGATTTATCTTGTCAGTAACAAGCTACGATTTGTACCCTGCAAACCGCGTGGCTCTTAGGGGTTTTCATCTACTAGAGCCCCAAAAAATTTGAGCACTGGCCGTAGATGTGCTGGTGAGCGCGTCCACTCTGATCTAAGGGTAAAAGCCTGTTGGTGCGCCTAAGAGCCATGCCATACGAGAGGGAAATGGCGTACTTGAGGACTCGCACCCGAGTGCCGAACTGAATAGCATAGGTAGCATACCGGGCTGGGTGAATTGGACAAGCAAAAAAGGGGACGGCGCAGCCATATCCTATGTTAGCTCCCACTGTTTCCCACTTTGAGGTACTGTTTGGTACACAAATATAATCGTAGGTGTTTTTGTTTATTTATTTTTATCTTCAGGATTGTATGTTGATTGTTGCCTCGGGTCATTACGCTACAACAGTGTTACATGATAACTCGGAGAGCAATGTAAGTCCGTACGTTCGAACATGCTTCTTCATCGGTGACCAGCACGAACACCTTTAGGGTTGGTTGTTAAATGATTTAAGCTCAAACCGAGATCAGACTGATGCACTATATAGTGGTAAGTGCGAAATATAGGGCTGTATATGGGCAGATCAGTCGGAGCCCAACTTGGTGACGAGATCAGCGCGTGGCAGTCATCGCAAACCCGCGAGTCCACTAGAGGGCCGAGCGAACCGTCGTTAAGAGAGATATTTGCGGGTGAGTAGCGAGAGGGTATATCGGTGGTATCCAAGAGAAATGTCGTTTGAGACGTACATGCTTGACAGAATACACCACCACACTTGCGACAGTGCTATACTAGGAGATGAGCCTGAATGTACAAACAGCGAATGAGTGATGGCTTACATGTCGACGTTCAAACAGTGAAAAACGAGTGGTACATGTCCAGTTGTCGCACTCCTCTGTCATACTATCAGGCTTCCAGAGAGATCTAGGTAGAAGGATTGCAAGTCGCTCATTGGTTCGAACAGGATGTTTGGGCTTGATTTGAGCCATGAGCAGTGAGCGCGCCGATCCGGGCGGGTGAGCGATAGCATCACCCCTAATGGTAGGGGTATGGCTCGAGCATAACGAGACGTCTGGAGGCGTTGCGCAGCTGGAAGGCAGAGCTTGGACCGTGGGTATAACTTGGCGGCAAGGATTCGAAACGGACAACATGCTGCGCTTGCTGGGGTGCGTAGTACTTGCATGTGGCTTCTGTTCTCGGTCGCTAGATACAGGTTTAGGATCCGTTGCGTGGTGCTTTACCTTCTTCATCTTTTTATGCGACTCTACGGTGAGCCTCTATCCATTTGTAACCGACAATGCATGTGACTTACCATATCTCGGACATCCAAGGAACTCGGTCGGTCTGAGGGGGTTTGAAGCCAGGTGTCTTTTATGAGTTCCCATAATCGATTGGCCTCATCCTCCTTGAAAGAAGGCATTTGCTCTGGACGTTCAGGAATTTGCTGGCCTACAGCCACTGCAATATACACTGCTCTGTCGTGCTTATCACTGAACGGTATCGTGCCAGTGACAGACTCCTGGAACACCAGTGAGATTCGGCATAGTTATTCTAGGCACAATTTTACCCACCAAGAGCGTCTATTACCCACACAGACTAGTTAGAAGGGTACCAGAAGTAGTCAGAAAACAAGCTGAGTCACCATTCCAAGTGCGTATACGTCCGCTTCTTTGCTGCGCGTCACAGGTCCTGTTAATATCTCTGGAGCCTTCATGGTGAGTTCTAGTCAGCTCGGGCGCGTATAAGCCAAAAAAAAAAAAAGCATACCGCCCAGCGCATAGAAAGGTTTGATTTGTTGGTCGTCGTCGTGAAGCATAGTGTATTTGATTTCAGCTCCGTGCACCCAAAATCTGTCAGTTTCGCTACGCCTTCGTTGGATATTAGTATATTTGCCTATAATCAGCTTTAGCCATAGCATTTCTCAAACAAACAGCGTCTTAAATTCTTACACTTTTAATGTCTCCATGAATCTAGTTGGCCATTGGCGTTATCATCACACTATAGAGCGGAGCAGGAGGGAACATACTGTGTCATGTTGATGCAGGTACGCTACGCCTTCCGAGATATCAACACACTGAGGATGTTGTAAGCCTGTGTATGTTTCGGCGAGATATGGCATTAACTCACTAGCCGATGGCGATCTACGCCTGGGTGGCGACCGAGGTACTCCAGGAGAGTCCCATTATCCATCCAGGGCGAGATCATAGCTAGATGGTCTCGAAATTGCGCGAGTCCTAATAACTTCAGAACGTTGTCGTGCTCCAGACATGACCATACATAAATTTCGCGGGCAGCACGCTATTGAAACGCGAGTATAGCAGACGAATAGCCCACTTTTGGATCAGATCAGCGTACCTTCAAGAGCTTGTGCCCATTCACATCATCCTGCCGGAGATATAGTCGAGCGCACTTGATCGCTACTTTCTTTCCCCCACGTAGTGATCCCTGGTATACATCGCCGAAACCACCACCTGCCAGCGGAGCACGCCCACATTTCTCCAGATCCAGCCGCTCAGTGATGTCAAGACACCGGCGCTGAGTGAGGATTGCGACGATAGCGGAGGCAGGCTACCAAGATAAACAGTCCTGTCAGCTCTTGAGCGTTATGCCAATGATATACGTCCTCCGCGCACCATAGTACTGGATATGATGCTCGTAACGCCCCCACCCGTGTTTTCGTCATCTAACGATGTCTGTTACTGATTTGATCTCGTCGATGAATAAACTATCATACCCACAACAAAGTTTGTCTGCATAGCAGCTGTTAAGTTAGCGGTTGTGCCAGCGAAATAGCTCACGGGCACTACGAAGGACGAAAACAAACGTCGGGCGGCTATGGTGGGATAGTCACAAGACCACGCTGATCCAAAATTGGACCCTACCGCCAATGCGCCGCCGCCGGGTCTGATAAAACCAGAGGTCGACCAATATAGATAAGCCCCCGAGCATCGACCCAGGCTAGTCGGTAAAGCCAGTCAGCGAGTCATTTAGGCGTCAAAGACACGCTGGTGGAGGATATGGTAAAACGTACGCGCAAATCGACACTGGATGGGGGCCGGCAACTCATAGCTATAGTCAGTGCCAAACCTCCTCAAATCACGTGGTGACATCTCTTGCTAAGATGAGCTCGTGGCTAGAGACCGACACAGACCGATCGGTGGCTCCTCGGAGGTTTACGAGTAAGCCCTGCTAGCTCAATCGGTAGAGCGTGAGACTTTTACGACTTGGGTGGTTTCGCTGCTTAGTTTGCTCTGGTTTATTATGGAATCTCAAGGCTGCGGGTTCGAGCCCCGCGTGGGGCTTCACGCTTTTGCATATACTTGCGGTCCACAGTCCAATTTTTCTATCAGCCACTAATGCTGCAATATAAGATATATGTGATAGCTCCGCTACCCCTACGAAGAGCTGTGTGTTGGAATTGTACGGTAGCCAATATTTGTCTAATTATGGGGGTCGGCAACCGCCCAGTACACGTAAGCAAATGATGTCCGGGCCGAAATGTCCAAACAATTTGCAACACTAGAGTCCGAGCCGCCTTCACACGTCGTACGACCTCAATACTCACCTCCTCCATCTAGAAGCTCGTTACATAGGCTATAATACACAGTAAAGTGCTGCAAAGGGATTGTTCTGAACAGACTTAGTTTATCTGCCTTGATTGATATTTTACAAATTGTAAATACGCCATTCAGGCCTGCAAAAAATACTTTTTTCAAAACGATCCCTTTAGCGAGGTGCTCGAAGCGATTTCGCTGAGTTTTTAGGCACTGAGATGACATGTTGTGGGAGCTACGCTGTATGCAAGGATACACACTTTGGAGCCAAGTTGACGCTTATATAAGCGATTTTGCATGAGTAATCATAGGCATGAGGGGCTTGCACATCTCTCATTCGGATTCTACTGCTTCATAAGTATAGCTTGGTACAGCAAGCACGTCCATGAGAGCTAATTGGTCGCTCAGAAGGCTCAAGTTCCGTAAGAAAGCACGGGAATTAAGTATTGTTGGTACAATCCGGCAGAGTTGATAACGCGTTGGTTTCGGACTCATGCGCTTTCCCCCCCTCCCCTCGGATAAGAAAAGTCTAGAAGCCTTGTGAGCACATGGTCATTACTCCAAATGACGGGCGAAAATGAATCTTATGCTTGACAGACAAAAGGAGCCGAAGAAAAAGTAGGTGCTATACGTAGTCCTGCTCTGATCAAGCCATATGGGGGCTATATGCGGGTACATTCTTCCTTTGAGGATCGAGGAGATAGACAACCAGATTGATGAACGTTGGGAATGCAGTGGTAGTCGAGTTTCAATAAGGACAGCAACCGGGAACAAACAAGTAAAAACCCAGGAGGTTTGGGCAGGTCTAGACAGTCGAGAGCGAGCAGAAGTAAGTCTTTATCCATGTATCATGCCACTCACTCTGTTCTGCTTGTGAGTGAAGGCGTAGAGAATGCGGAAACATATCCCGGCGGCGGTGTAGAGCTCTGTCATGATGATGTAGCATTGTCCTAACTAGGTTTATGCACGAAAAAAGGCCATTCTAAATATCTGTAGTATGTTATGTACACTATACTATAATATCTAATCTGTGGCTCTTGAACGGTGCCTTGCGCGCGGCAAATAAGTGGTGGACTATGGGTGTTTGTGATTGTCCAGTCACGTGATCTGGACAAAAGCTTCCTATTGGTTGCCGACCCCCACTAATTACAGTAACCAGGCGGGAGATGGCTCACGTGGCACAGAGAAGGCTGGCTCGCGCTCTCCACGATCGTCCCTTTTCAACATATCGTGAGCTACCTATATGATGTAGACCTTCGCCCTCGCCCAAAAGCGCACCTCTCCCACTTACCAATCCCCGTTGCTCCGGTTGGTCTACTCTCTTGATCCTGCTTGTCAACCTACTACCCGTCCTTGGACTTTGGGGATCTTGCAACGATGTAGTACACTGAGCTCATCAGTATCACTGCATGCCCAATAGTTTTTAAGTTATATGTCCACTTGGAAAACAAATGCGAGCACCCAAGATTCATCTCGCAACATCTTCGCAAAACTAGTGGAAGGGACTACATACGACAAAATACCGGCTTTAGGGGTAAATGAATGAAAAATTCCCAAGCACTACTCAAAAAAATAGCTATGAGGTACGGCTATCGAGAAAATTACAGAAAAAAGTGTTGCTAGCGCTCAATGGAATTTGAAAGAGCCACAAAAGCTGTGAGTTATACTCGCGTATTCCGGCTAGCCAAGGTATTTGCTACTGGGCGTTGGCTGTTGAGCTCTGAGCGACCAACCTGATCTGTGTGCTGTAGTTGTATAATAGCCGGGGTTTCTGCCTGGATCTCTGTAATGAAGCGAGGATCATCGGAGCTCAGTTGGCCATCAGATCCAATGAGCAAAATCGAGGGTCGAATCCAGACTGTGAGCGCTACGTTGACCAATCCCATGAGGTAGAAAGTGACGCTGAAAACCATTGATGGAGGATTCATGCGCGGGTTAGATAGTAGAGAAGGATCCCTGAACGCAGCCCAACGCATGATGGAAAGTGGGAGAATGCAAAGGGTATAAGCAATAGGGTAGCTGTGCGTGATTTTCTATCAGATCATTCAAGCCATTGTGTCTAAGGAATACGTAACCTACTACAATATCTTAGCGGGGCTATCTCCGTCTTCGGTACTGGAGTCGGAGCTGGCGTGACTTTGGTTGTCGAATTGACTGTCTTCACGTCCGGACTCGCGTGTCACCTTCAGCTCCTTTCTATTTTTTCGTAAAACAATGTAGGAAGGAACGTAGAGGCAGATTGTGCCGACCCCTGCAACCCATAGCCTTGAAGTAGATCAGAACAGCTGATAAACATACCGGACTAAAACTCAAAATACCAAAGATATTCGGCGACTATGCGGTCTGTCATATACCTTCCGTTAATCCAACACCCTATAGACAAGATCTAGTTGAGTTCGCCTGATATTTGAACCGGACTATACACTCACACCATGGAGTTGGAGTATAATACAGCCTTGCACCATGCCAGTCAGGCTCCAGCCCTGCATAGATTCCAATGGGCACGACTCCCCATATAATGACCCATAGCCAGGTAGGGACTATTACTGCCAGACAGTACCATGGGCTATATGATGGACGTTGATTAAGGTATATCACGGCGGAGCTGTAGACAGCGACTAGTATAGTAGCAAACGCTACTGCCGTCTCTCCGATGGTTTGAATCGCACCCTGCGCGTTACACATTGGCCCAGTGTATACCTGCCGCTTGTGAGCCCAGTATATGTTCGGTATGGATCCAAGCGACATCCAAATATCGGCGAATACAAGATTAAACTAGCTCGCTACTTCAATCATCTGGCAAACCTCATTAAAGTATTCAATCATACCATGAGAATATCAATATTTCCTCGGAAGAGTCGCCACGGTCCAGGCGGCGGTTTGACAAGATTACGACGATAATTGCGCTACTCATGGCAACGCTTAGCATATACGTATCCTAACTAATCAGTGCTACCGACAATAATGACGCCAAGTAGTAACAAAAGTGCAACGAGAGATACGAGGCCAGCCTCGGCTTGGAACTAAATACGGCCGTGACTCAGCGTCAACCAAAGGTATGGCGTAAATAACACACCGCAAGCCCGACAACTGCCCCAGTCTCCAAACAAACGTTTGACGGGTTCTCCTGAGTATCAGGATAGTCTTTATAACCTGTTGTACACTTAACGGGTCCAGACAGGTACACTGTGGATGGCATGCTGGAGAGAGCTCTACAGTTGGTGGCATACAGTCTTAAACCATGGCCCACATATAAGCCAACCACACCAACACAAAACGGAGACAGAGCGCTGTGAGTTGCGCTTCAATAATCCATATTGGATGTGTATGCGGCGCTAGTTGCTAGGAAATGTGTCTGAATACCGGTCATGCAGTGCTTATCTTCAAGACGAAGGGGCTGACTCCACTGATAGACTGCGCCAACTCAATATTCCGCCAAAGAAAAGGTATCACATATCCTAGTAGAGAAACACCGAGAACACCAGTCGCTTGTGGCGTTTTGTTTTAGGTGTGGGACTTACCTGCGGTTGGCAGTGCAAGCAGTACTTATCTGCCACTCAATTACCCCAAGCGCCGACGTGGGGTGGGCGCATATAGTCAAGTATCCTCCCTTGAGCAAATTGAATTGACACTATCAACGCAACATTTACAGCGTACAAAAAACCTATCCCGAATATACCGCAGGGCCAGGGGGCGTATATGAAGTTGGCACTGGGTAATAGCTAGACAAGAGGAGTTAGCAACGTTAAAGGACTCATGTATGTTAGAGATTCTGCTCACATGTTGATGGTAATGCCCGGATCGGAGCCTTTGTAGGCACCGGGGAACGACACTCCTGCGGGATTTGCGGACCCGCCGCCAGTAACGTTGATCTGGACACACGACCTATAGTGCCATACTATCAGCGACCACTAAGCATTCTACCCCGGTCCAACGTACATATAGAATTGTGCACCAGGATATGTGCTAGCAGCGTGTAGCCCAATAGTTTCTCCGCGAAGGAGATATTGACCAGGTGCAATATTAGAGGGGATCTTGAAGGTGTAGCGCCCGTCAGGTTTAGGGGCAGACCACGTGTTCCCGCTCAGTAGTCCCTCTTGTGAGATCTATTTTTAGTATAAGCGTTAGCCTCGTGAGCCGAGGTGGGGCCAGAGAGCCGTTTTACTCACCTTGAACCACTTCAACCCCGTAATCGTGGTCGTCTTTGCGTCGCTGACTTTCGCCAAGTAGATTAGGTTAGGTCCAGGGTGAGCGCCTTGGTCCCATTGGACGTAAGCAGTTGCGCCTGCTGGGACATTTGTAACACCCGAAGCTGCGCGATTGCCGTTAACGTTGCAGATGATATCGTTGGAGGTAACATCCGTTACTGGAGAGTTGTTGGGCGGAAGTCTACAAGTGACGTAGAAGTTCAGTTCTAAACGCCTGGAATGTTTGAGTCAACGGAACTTACCTGACGCTGGTGGTATCAGGAGCGCCTCCATTGACGCTGATCGCGGTCAGCCGGACATGAGCCAGGGCAGAGCCGGCGCAGGCAATCGCGAAAAGGAGAGCAGACGAACGCATTGTAGTTGTGAATGAGCTGACTAGACTAACCAAGTGGTTTATATATGCGCACTCCCGGTGATACGGTTTTTTCGACAGCCCGACAAGACTCCTTCAAGTCATGTGCTTGGTCAAGCGGACCCCAGCGTGACTGGTTTAACTCCGTAGCGGAGGTGTTTATGAACCTAATAATAGGCAAACTGGCCGCTGGAGGGGAAGCTTCGGAAATTAAGTATGACAACATCTACGCCAATCTATTCAATCGCGAGTGTTAGGCGAAGGCTATCATACTCGATCTTTGATGGCTGTGCAACCATAATCCCTAAACATGGCCCGTTCATCTGCTGAGCTCCTCGGGGAAGCATCGCTGCATCTTGTAATGTGGGCGTGCTGTGGGCTATAGATCCCGATCGAAGAGTAGCGCTAAAAATATTACCGGCACCCGGATCGTCCAGTATGAAGTAAAGACCCACAAGATATTGTCCGGAAGGTCAGGCCAAACTATGTGTGACGGTTGATTCATTTAATTCTCCGATGATAAAGGGGTTCAGACATTTTGTTCAAGAAGCGAGTATAGCTTACTAAGTCTATATACAACCAGTTTATTCTTCATCCAGTTCTAGCTCCTCCACCTACTTCTCTCAAGTGCCGTACATCGCCTTCGCATTCACCCACATAATCCTCATCACTTCTTCAGTCATCCACATCATCTTGTTCTTCGTCGTGTTATCCAGCTAGTCTCTATAACACGTCGCACAGCTAACCGGCCCAGACAGATCATCGTTGTGGATAGCGTTCTGGAGTGAGCTGCAGAGTTGGTGGTATGTCTTGAATCACGACCCGCAATATAGATTGACCACACTGATACTAGCGGAGACGGGGCTGAGAGTTGCGCTTCAATAATCCACATTGAGTGTGTGCATTCCCTTAGTTGCTATGAGATATGTCTGAACGTCGGTCATGCAGTGCTTATCTTAAAGGCGGGGGGTCTGACTCCACTGATAAACTGCGTCAACTCAACATTCCGCCAAAGAAGAGTTGTCACATATCCTGGCAGAGAAACACAGAGAGCACCAGTCACTTGCGGTGTTCTGTCTTGAATGTGAGACTTGTCTGTGGTTGGCGGTGCGGGCAATGCTTAGCCACTCAATTACTGTTAGGGCCGACGTGGGGTGGGCGCATATAGTCAAGTATCCTCCCTTGAGCAAATTGAATTGATACCGCGAACGCAACATCTAGAGCCTACAAAAAGCTTATCCCGAATATACCGAAGGCCCTGGGAATGTATAAGAAGTTGGCACTGGGTAGTAGCTGTACGGAAGGATTAGCGATGTTAAAAGCAGGTACTCTGCCAGGGATGCCGCTCACATGTTGATCGTGATACCCGGGTCAGAGCCTTTGTATGCACCGGGGAACGACACTCCTGCGGGATTCGCGGACCCGCCACCGGTGACGTTAATCTGGACACAGGACCTATAATACAATTATCGTCAGCGACTCGTAAACGCTCTCCCTGCTCCAACATGCATATAGAATTGTGCACCAGGATATGTGCTGGAGGCGTGCAATCCAATGGTCTCTCCGCGAAGAAGATATTGGCCGGGTGCGATGTTGGAGGGGATCTTGAAGGTGTAGCGTCCGTTGGATTTGGGGGAAGACCACGTGTTCCCGCTCAGTAGTCCCTCTTGCGAGATCTATGTTTGGTGTATACATTAGGGTCGGGATGGAGCTGAAGCCCCTTGCTACTTACCTTGAACCACTTCAATCCCGTAATCGTGGTCGTCTTTGCGTCGCTGACTTTTGCCAAGTAGATCAGGTTAGGTCCGGGATGGGCGCCTTGATCCCACTGAACGTAGGCGGTTGCGCCTGCTGGGACGTTCGTAACACCCGAAGCTGCGCGATTGCCGTTGACGTTGCAGATGATGTCGTTGGAGTTGACATCCGTTACTGGAGAGTTGTTGGGTGGAAGCCTGCGAGTAAAATAGGGGGTTGGGTTTGGGTTTGGGTTTGTGAGAGATTTAAGTCGATATAACTTACCTGACGCTGGTGGTATCAGGGGCGCCGCCGTTGACGCTGATCGCAGTCAGTCGGACGTGAGCCAAAGCAGAGCCGGCGCAGGCAATCGCGAAGAGGAGAGTGGACGAACGCATTGTAGTTGTGAATGAGTTTGACCAGGCCGACCAAGTGGCTTATATATGCGTACCTCCCGGTGATAAGACGTGCTCAACAACCCGACAAGACTCCTTGAAGTCATGTGTCCTGGTCAAGCAGACCTCAGCGTGACTGGTTTTAATGCTTGGCAGAGGTGTTTCTGCGGCCGAAGAAGGCAAAATGACCAGCTTCGGAAAATAAGCATGACAAGATCTATGCCGATGCATTAAGTTGCGAGTGCCAAGCCAAAGATGTCATACTCGATCTGTGATGGGTTCTGGGCACAACCGTTATCCCCGAGCATGGTCCGCTCATCTGCCGAGCTCCTCGGGGAAAGCGGTTGCTGCATGTTGTGCTGTGGGCTATAGATCCCGGTCGAAGAGTAGCGTTAAAAAGTATTACCGGAGCCTAGATTGTCCAATAGCAAGCAAAGCCGGACAAGATATAGGCTAGAGAGCCAAGCCGAATGTAGGACGAGATGATCCGAATATGTGACGGTTGGTTCGTTTATTTTCCAACAGTAAAGGGGGTTCAGATATTTTATTCAAGAATCGAGTGTAGCTTACCAGCTCTACGCATACAACCAGTCTATCCCTCATCCCCATCCACCCTTCTCAAATCCCATACATCGCCTTCGCGTTCTCTCGCGCAACCCTCATCACTTCTTCCGCCGTCCATTTCATCTTATTCTTCATCGCGTCATCATCGGCTGGTTCCGACCCAGTCGCAGGTGCGCTAGTATTAGCCGCAGCTAATTCTACCTCTTGGATCACCTGCTCCGCTACAGCCTGATTCGCAACCGTAGCGACAAACTCGGCTATCCACGGGATCATCCCGCTGTGGCATAGTGGTATTCTGCCGATGTTTAAACCCCCGTTAGCTAAACATGCAGATTGAGATGAACAGGGCAACGTACCGTGCGTTTGTTTTCAGCCCAAGAGCGGTTTGTTGAGTTTTTGTAAAGTTTGCCGGAGTCATGTATGGTGCGTCTGTTTCTAAAACGATTCGGAGTGGGGATCGAGTTGGGTCTATGGGGTTTGGTCCGGCTTTGATGAGGTTTCGGATGACTTGAGCTGTGTTGAGGTTTGTAGCATATGTTATTACGCCTTGGAGGAATTGTCAGTACTCGATTGGTATTAGAAGAAGGGGAAGTGTGTACCTGTAATCCCGATGTAGAGGTTCGGAAAGTAGGCAAGAAGCTTTTCTGCGAGTTCTACGGAATCGGTGAAGCAGTGTATGTGTATCTGTGAGAAGCTTGAGAAATGGAGATGAGGGGTTTGCAAAGAGATGAATATACCTTCCATTCTTTAGGTACATGTGTTGTTAAGATTTCGTAAATATCTTCGTCGGCTTCTCGTGTGTGGATCGTGAGTGGTTTTCCGAGTTCAATTGCGCATCTATAAAAGGTGTGTCAGTGTTAAAGAGAGAGCTGAAGGAATTGCAACTGACTTGATTTGTCGAATGAGCACTGCTCTTTGAACGTCCCGTGGCGAGTTGTCGTAGTGGAAGTCGAGGCCGATTTCACCCCAGCCTACGTTCCGCTCGTGTTTCATAGCAGTTTTACTAATTTCTCCCAGTCGGTTCAATAAACAGGGAGAAACCCGGGGGGTGTTTGACTTACATTTCAGCCTCCACCTCATCGCTGTAATGCTTGGCCTCGTGCCTAGGTTCTTGGCTCTTAATACATGCAACCCAATGAACCCCATGAGTAACTCACGGATGTACACCTACAAGACGCATTAGTAGCTGGTAGACTTACCTATTGGCAGAACTAACCCATAACAAAATAATACTCGAGATCTCCCCAATGCTCCGCTCGGAGTTCAGGTGTAAGCGCAGAATCGACCAGGCTTCTCCACTCGCTAAGAACGGGGGCTTCACACCAGACGTCAACCATCGCCCTGACGGGAACATGAATGGCCGGTAACGATGCGTTGTCATCAGCAGTTCGCCCGCCACCGTAGAAACCTTTTACGAAATCCTGAGCTGTCTCGTATCGTCGGCCAGTTGAGTATGCAGTTCGGTATGTCTCAAATGTGGAGTGCAGGTGTGTATGGGTATCGTATATGGGTGCGACTGTTGAAAGAAGTCAGTGCAATGGAGAAGTATAGATGTGGAAGCGTGACTCGCCATCTATTCCCACAAGGGAAGGCATTTGTGGAACATCGAGACACGTCTCTGGCGGTTTAGACGAGCTCTTTTTACCCATTTTACGAGATTCGGAGTATGTCCGCGAGCTAAAATGTGTTGATAACGCTCCCTTTCGAGTCGAGAGAGACCAAGACGTGGGTATCTGACAGCTGTTTCGGACGAGGCCGCGCAGCATCACGTGAGGCAAGATGAACCGAGCCCACGTGACCGACTGTTCAACAAACCTCAACTTGATGCACACCGTTTAGGCTTAACTTATTACGCTTTTTTGTTTATTGTGCAACAACACTAACACGAGCTTATAGATGTCTCGGAGATCACACGTGAGTTCTGCTGAGGACTTGACTGGTAATTCCTGAGCTTGATGATATACTCCCGGTAGTCCGATCAACTGGCGACCCTCACAGCCCATGCGACCCAGCTCCAGACTCGACTACTTGTAGCACTAGATACGCTTGATTCCCAGTCTCTGGCTCATGCTTCTGAACTTGCTGCTCTCCAAGAGGCACATGATAAACTTGCGGCTCGGGCTCGACGGCTGGAATATGAGCGTAACTCGGCGAACGAGGATCTGGCTGAAATGACGGCGGTGTTAGAGCTCGTAATCGAGAAAGGTAAGTAATTCTATTAGGTCCTTTAATACATGGCTAAGCAAGTCTCAGTCAGCGCTGCGAACGACTACAAGGCTCTAGCCCACTCGAATCTCCACTTGCCCGCTCCGATATCACCGCCTCGCGCTCGGTCTAGTACGAGCTCACATCGCCCATCCTCGCAATCTCATACCCCTACGGACTCTTCGGCGTATACCACCGCTCTCGTTTCAGCACTCACAGCCCAGCTAGACGCTTCTCGTGCCCAGGCAGCAAGGGAACGTGCGGACGCAGAGAGGAAGATCGCTAAGTTGGAGGCCATGGTCGAATTACGGGATGTAGAAATTAGGAGGAATTTGGGAAAGAGTGTAAACGGGGCAGAGGAGAGTGCGGTTGAAGCTAGCAAAGAGTGTATTGCTAGCGGAAGCGATGCCGGAACTAGTGTCCGGAAATCTTCTGGCATGTCTCGAGGGGAAGCGCTAGCTGCCTACGAAGGAGTAGCAAAGGACAACGAGCGACTTGAAAAGGAGGTTGCCAGGCTCAGAGCCGAGGTACGTCACTCTATTTAATTATGCCAAATTTACGAGCTAACATTGCGTCATCATCCTAGCTCGCAGCCGCCGACTTCAACCGCGCAACAAGCGAAGTAGGCCCATCCAGCTCTTGGGCCCAGATCCCTGACTGGGCTCGCCCACAATCTCAACTCCAGACCCAACCGCAAGATAAACCGACGAAACCGAAGCGCACACGACAACCTCAGAGCCAGGCACCGACCCGATCAGCATCCTCCGATCACGCTCCGTCGTCTGCGTCCGAACCTCGAGCGTCGAATTCGTCGTTTGAGTTGAACCCGCCGCGCACACGATCGTCTGGTTCTGCTGCTACTGCTGATCCTAATCGGTCTCGAACACCTCGACATATGTCGGTGTTTTCCGGTTCGGATAGCGAGAGGGGGAGTGCGGTTGGAGTTATGCCTCGGTCTCGGCAGGAACAGAATGTTGGAACTTCGTCGAGACCGCCGAAGAGGAGTGGGTTGCGTGATTCGGGGATCGGGGCAGACTCGGGGACGGATACCACGAGGGTGGCCAACGGTCTTGGTACGAAACCTAGTTCGAGTACCAAGACTAAAAATGGGACAAGGGACAGACGAGCACCCGAAAAGGAACCAACAGAACGACATCAACAACGCCAAACCGAATCTACGAACGCGACAAGTCAACAACAAGATACGACAGCTTCATCTATCCAGCTTATGCCTCTACTCCCGGTCCTAACACCAAGCAAAGTCCGCGCTCCTCGAGTCGAAGTGATCGATCTACCGAGCACGTCGTATATCGAGCCTTCATTCGGGATCCACCTTGCGCGACGAGGCAACGGACAGCCGACCGAGTCTGATTCGTCGATGTTGGAGCCTCCTAGGTCTGCTGCACTTGGACCTGTGTCTTCCCCTGGGATCATGTCTCCTATCGGTGAACTCGTTCTGCCGCCCTCTGTGGTGACCTGCGGGCGTGCAGAAACTCAAGAGCAGAGCTCGTTGGCCGCACCTGTATCTCTTGACTCTCGTGTACTTCTTCCTTCTTCAGTTGGTCAGTCGACATCGATGTTGAGCGTCGAAACGGCTCGCGCGACTAGCGCTCGACCATCTCCTTCTCCTCCCATCCCGACTTTTAGCCCAGCGCCAGCCGTTGCTTCAGCTCCAACTCCTCCTCCAGCTCCGCCTTCCCAGACTCTCCAATCCCAGCTTCCAGATCTACTACAACCCGCGCCGATTCTCCAACCTACACCCTCGCTCTTTGACACACCTTCGCTCCTCTCATTCAACACCTCCCAACAACCCCAACGATCCCGCTCGAGCTCTCGCACAGCCCGACTTTCTCCTCTCCCTGTATTCGATCTAACAGGACTACCGGCATACGAAGCAGTCCCTGGGACATCTTCCGCACCTGTTACCAAAACGAGTCTCGAAGAAATCTTAAACGACCCAACGAATCCAACCTCGCCTACACGTAGACAGTCGGACCCTACGCTGGTTTC
>WSTH01000157.1:0-36422 GCA_019616345.1 Ceratobasidium sp. 395 | reverse complement strand
ACACACATGAGACGAGCTATAACTTGGAAAATCTCGGCCGACGTTCAGGGATAAAAGTGTCCCCTATCCCCCTGGCCGCCGACGCAGGGGGACAGGTGTACAAACAAAAGAAAGCGCTGGGCGCTTTTATGTAAGCGACGTTATGGTCGTAATGCTACAGTACTCCTGAACAGATTTTCACAGCCTATGAGCGGCTACAATAGCCATTAGTCGTCGTCCATAGGTGTTCACTTTATAGGTTGAATGCATTGGTGAGAGCGGGAGTCGGGGATTAGGAATATTATATTGGTTGTTCTACAGTAGGCGCCGTACCACGTGACCCTCTAGCTTGGTTACCTAATCGGGTCTGACGGATATCTCGATGATTGAGGTTATCTCCAGTGTCGGGCGCGCGTCCCTTGTATTAACGGATAGCCCAACAAATGAACACGATGAACATACAGCGCTGATACCAGATCCCACAGTTACGCCGGCACTGCTAGCAGTGACGGTCGCACAGGGCTCGCGAGCTGACTAACCACCACGAAGATCGGCTGTCTGAATTAAGAAGGTCAGAGAAAATCAGTGAAGAAAATCTTAACGAGCAGGTCAGCTAGCGAGACAGCACTAAAAATTTGCTTCCCTACCTGGATGCTCGTAAAATCGTTTCTCGAGGGACTAACGAGGCGAGGAGAATAAGTCGGGAGCGATGGTGACGTCAGCGGTATTTTCTGCACTTGTTGGCTATCATGGGTTTTCCATAGGCATAGCCAACGCCGCTCTGGTATTGTTTGATGCGTAGAACCGAACGCAGCTGGCGCGCGACATTCCAGCTTGGTGTGGTGATGGGAAGTCCAGTAACACAAAAATGGCTCATGGAGTCGGGTGGCGACGAGGGACAAACACGACAAATCAACCCTGTCCAACTGCAAGCCGGGCTCGGTTATCTTCACGGCGCTCTCTTCGAAAGATCTCACCGTTAAAACGCCGCAGCAGCTATATAGTACGTACTCGAACCGCGGCCTCGCTGGCTCAATTAAACCATAAGTAAATACTAGTAATTCACCCATCTCCTGTATTGTCCCAGTTGAAGACCAGTTCAGCTCAGGATAATGGCGGCATCCCTACCAAGCCACCCCTACCCATCTTTAACCTGACTGTTTTCGTCGATGAAGGTCCTACTGGCGGGATTAGGACTTTCGCCAGGCTTCCATCAACGGCCCGGTCTTCTGTGGAGCTTATAGTTCACGTAAGGCAAGGCGTATGTTCATCAAAACTTCGGGTGATTCAACCAAGACCAGTTGCCAGGTCTGCATGACGACTCTTTGGAAGTCCAGGCATGGCCAAACTGGTAACTCACGCATGGTCCAACCCGTCCTAGCCATTGTCTTTTTTCGACTGTTTCTCCGGACCCAACTTGCACGTGTATAAGAACTCGGAAATGACCATCTACTCTCGAGCAACAACCACCAGCATGGGAACCTCTGGCGTAAAAGCGTACCTCTACAAAAGTACGCTGCTACTTCTTTTGCATTGAGCTACTGATCTGACTAGGCTGTAGAGCGGTACTATACGACCTATATCCCTAACAGCTCCCACCCTCATACCTTTGGCGACTGGTTTGCGAGGCAAATCCCACGAGAGGAGCACGATCGATTGGGTATGATATATGATTCTTCGTTAGGACCGCTGACCAAATGCATGTTCTTCAGTATGGATTACGTCGCTCATCGAGCAGATTGAGAAAGAAGTGCGTTGGCGCAACGAACGCGGGATTCCCGACGAAGAACGCCTGGACCTAAAGTACTTGTGGGGCAAGGTTGAAAATGGCTTTACGGTGCTCTACGAAGGCAGGCCAATGGTGTTCCAGGAAATCAAGGGGATCGAGGAAGGTATGGTCCCAGACGATTTCGACAACGAGTGGTCCTACGTAATCGACCTCGACAACCGCGCATTTACTATCAACGGTCGCATGCACTTTCGGCTCGATAACATGCCGCCCGGCTCTATCGACCGTTACTTTTGGAGAGTACCCAATCCAGAAAACCCTGGCTACACTTGCATCCCTACTTTTGCACATCCTCCAAGTACGCCGGCCGAATACATCGCCACCGTCTCTCGGTGGCCCTTTCCCAACTTTGACATTTCTCGGACTCATAATGAATACAAGACGCTAGGGTCAGTACTGCTTTCGATCGAAGAATGGGGCGCACCCACGTGGACCAGCCTGACTGCTGCTCAACAACTCTCAGAGAACCTGGTACAAGCTTTATTACGCGACAGCGCAGAGACTTTGTCGAACCCTGACTTGGCGAGGAAGCGTCCCACTTTTGGTGTCTGCCTCTGGCAACTATTCAGCGCAGCTGCGCCTTCCCACCTATGTTGCCCACCGGATCCAGGACTGTCTGCATCTAAATCGTCTCGAGATACTTTCATCCGCCCGATCGAGGAGGTGAGAAAATCAGGCTATCCGAGCTGTATCACACCCCATTATCTTGATCTCGATCTCGAACCTGTATATGTAGATCATCACACGAGTCGTCTTGAACATAAGTACTACTGGTTCCGTGGATGTCTTGTTGTCTTCTGTCCCAGGCTTGATGATACTGAATATGTAGAGCACAGAACTATCCTGATGGTTCAAAACCTTCGAAAGTATGGTCGCACTACTGGCATTGGCCTCATCTTCTCCGGCAGGCACTGAGTGCTCGCCGTCGCAGTCGATGGCAAAACTGTACGGTGTTCTCCGCCTCTGCTCTTTCATGACGCGAAGATGAACATCCAGGACGGTTTCCTACTTGTCACACACCTTCTTAGCCCTTATCTAGTCGCCAATAAAATGCCGTGGATGCAGAACTTATCAACACGTCTGGCTATCAGCGGTGTTCCCCGACTTCCCCACGAACTTGTTCGAAAGATAGTTTTTCAGCTCGACTACGACGACTATCATAATCTCGCCCAAGTCTCTCGTTCGTTCCGTAAGATATACGCTACATACCCTCATGTGGCAGGCTATATCGTTCTAGGCTACGCTGGAAATGGAAGTTACCACGTCCTACAAACATCGACGGAAGATGTTCAAATCCTCTATCTCCAGCGTTTTGCGCCATTCGATGATTACTACGAAAACCTGGTCTATGCGTTTCAGCATGTAAGTCGCGGACCACATAACCTCCGCCCCAGCCACTCCAAAAGCCTTCTGTGTTACATCGGTGAGGCTGAAACAGAGTATGCAACAATGCTCAACAGGGGCGTGTACTATGAGGAAAATGGTGGTTGGTCCAAGATACATCTGCAAGCTGTGCACGGTATCTGGGACTTCGTTGCACCTGAGGAAGCGGAGAGCAACTTCCCGGGAGAGGTGGAGAGCGATGAGGCACGGGATAGTGACCCGCGGCAGGGGACTTGGAGCTAGTGCCGTTGGTGAAAGACGCGAAAGCTGTAGCCGAATAATTAAATTGTTCAGAAATTGAAATCGAATCTTGAGTCTAACTTACCCGATAGGCGTGACCAAAGTCGATGTCCATTTACCTCAGGTAATGGTGTTCCTAGTGTGCCATCCGCTATCAGCTTCATCTGGTGGAGCGAAATTCTTCTACGCATCTACTTCCTGTCATGTCTAGTGTTTTACTGTACACCATGCTGCTTACTAAAAATGACGCTCCGAACTCGGAGGTAAGCGAGGCCACCCAATGAAGCTTTCACAGTAAGCTTCGAGGAATATACTTATGCCATCCTTTTCCTAGTTTTAAGCTGCTCCACTTTTATAAAGTCTAATTGTTATATATCTTGCTGCATCCTGCATAAAGGTATACATACCGAACCTTATAGTATGCGTCGAGTTGAAATAAACATCTACGGCTGCAGGATTGTTACGGCGGGAAAATCGGGGTAATTTAGAATGAATAACTGGCGTGCT
This sequence comes from Ceratobasidium sp. 395, assembly GCA_019616345.1. Taxonomy (NCBI): domain Eukaryota; kingdom Fungi; phylum Basidiomycota; class Agaricomycetes; order Cantharellales; family Ceratobasidiaceae; genus Ceratobasidium; species Ceratobasidium sp. 395. The sequence continues at coordinate 32,524 of WSTH01000157.1, read as the reverse complement.
TTATGTGGAAAAAAGGCATCAAAAATACACCAAAACCGACTAGACTTTCCACTAGAGCGACTGTTCTGATCTATCATGTATGCTGCCATAGATCAGAGTAACTTTGGGGTACCAAATCAAAAAGCTCTAGTAAGCTCCGGATCATTGGTCAAAGTCAAACACACACCATATCGACGTCGATAGATAATGGTTCAGAATGCTCATAGCGCAGTTAAAAGGTCCGCAGCATCAAATCGCGGGTTTGTCCGTCAAAAGCAAGAGTCTCCTACACAGCGACTGTATAAGTCAATGATTAACATGTTAGTGGACCATTTGTTCACCCTAAACATCATTACTAGAGCATCAAGTACAATTAGATAAGATTTGGGAATAAAAAAGGCGACGCACTGCATTCATCGTTCATACTGATCTCGGTCCGAGGACCTGTGTTCAGCGCTTCGCCGCCTATTGACGTTGTTCCGAACGTTTCATGTGCTCGGGTGTCAAAAATAGGCGCACCGTTTGGTTGTGACAAGTCAGGTCCTACAACAAACTTCGCTTTCAAAGCCGGCGCGATTTGACCGTCCTGTGTACGCTCGAGCTCGAAAAAGTTGACCTCGATTTCCTTAGCAATCCAGAGGCATTTCATAGATATAATTCGGTGACCCTGGGTCTTTATGCGGTTGCTGCCTTTCGAAATGGGTCCGTCCCATTTATCCCAAGCGGCTTGTGAGCCCCGCTCGTCCCATCGAATGATCGAATTACTGGTCGTACCCCCATCATACCCCAACAATGTTTGCGCTTGTACACACACGTTCTCCCATCGATGCATCCCGTCAATGGAAACGCATAGAATTCGGGTCTCGGGTGATGTCTCCCATACTTGGGGTTGAAGGCTCGGCGGGGTATAGGACGAGGAGGAAAAATAAACCGCAGGTGTCTCTGTTTCGCCTTTGATAATGTTTGCTGGCAAGGCGAGGGACGCAACAAGCGTGGCCGGCAAGACAGCTAGTGGGTTGAACTTGTAGATGTCCAACAAGCCAAACGTGTTCCCCGGTAGGCTCTGAGCGAGTGCTTCTGTAGGGTCGAAACGTCGACATACGACGAGGGTGTCCTCGGATACAAAGTCAAATATTCTATTCAAGCGACGCTGATTGTGCCTGCTAGTTTTGACTAGAAGACGCTAGATGCGGTGGGTTGTAATGGATTACCTTCTAGGCATAGACGAATACTCACCATAACTTCTTGCCCTGTCGCCCAGTTCCAGATAACTAGGGTAGATATCATAACCCGTTGGTCCATGGCAAATACACCAACGATCAACGAGCCAAATAGCTCTATCCCATCACCCCATGTTGTCCCGAACGTATCAGCATCATCATGGTTGAAAACGATCGGCAGTGTAGGCGATTTTGGGTGGCGTTCTAGAGTGGTTGCAGTCAGCAGGCGGATAGTGTACAGCTCATCAAGTACCGCCAGAAGGTTCAGGTCTGGGTCGATGGCAATGCTGTATCCATAGCTATCAGGCCTGAAGTTCCATTTTTTGAGCCCCACGCCTCGGTTGTTCGACGGGTTTTGGAAAAACATATAGCCCATGGTTCCCTCCGGGGACCATATAGTCGTTCCCTTGGCTGATGCTTCCACTCGGCCCTTGCCCGTTGGGAGCTCATGGGATGTCACTAGCTCATCGCTAGAGGGATTGTACCATCGATTCCAGTGATCGAAAAGTATCTGCTTCTTCTGGGCATAGCTCAGATCCGTTCGAGGGCAGAGTGGTTCGATATATCCACAAGTATTCAACGCAAGCAAGTACTGCAAGTAGTCATTTGTAGAAATAAGTTGTTTAAATGAGCGACAGACCTGAGGGGAAGATCGGTCAGCGTGCCCAGAATATCGAGATACTTGTGGTGATCACTAACGTGACGGCACATCCGAATAGATGCGGGACTCGATACCGAGAAGATATCTAATAGGACGTCCGCGGGAAGAGTGCCAAGTGATGCAATTGACATGCTACAAATATGATTAAATATCGTTGTTTTGTGCCACGAGAAGTACTGTTTGGGAGAGTTCCGGTTTAATCAAGAAGCAAGACTGGCAACGCGTCAGGATCGGCGCTGTAACCACCTGTTTGGCCACCCTTGAGTCTTGAGCACACGTGCCCAAGGGACTCAGTGGCTATGCTCTTATCTTATCTGTCGTAGGCTCGTCCTAGACACAAACCACGCCAACTCTCAACTCATTAAAACACCGACGTTATAACATCCCAAACTTCTCCTCCGCTATATATCCTCATCGGGCAGAACCAGTCTGCATGACAGCATAACTTGAGCGTACGGATCATTTATCTTGGTTTGGTCATATTCAAATAGGCCCGGATTGTGAATGTTCGGTAAATATAGGAGGTCCAGGTCGCTGACTTGCGCGTGGTCCTACCACGGTTCGACTTGTTCTACGAGGTTTCTGTCTGTTTACATATGCTTGGTTTGGACCTTTTGCATCAGGAAAAAGAAAAAGGTCTACGGAGGTCTACATAGACGACCGTAGACCAGTAGCACCCTCGGGTCTAAGTAGACGGGGGGTGTCTACGGTAGACCCTCCGTAGATGCTGTAGACTGTACGTCTACGGTAGACCCCATCGTCTACGGTTGCACTGCCAGGACGCTTATGCTGACCAATCTGTCTCCGCTTAATTGGTCAGCTGGCTTGGTCAGCAAGGCTGCAAGCGCCATTGTCCCTGATGATGGGGACATCTTGGGGACCGGTTCTGCCGGCGGATCATTTGCCCACACGTTGGGCCTTGATCCGCATCCTTAGGTACCAGCCGCAGCTATTTACTTCGAAATGAAAATGATTATATTTCGGCCCAAGCCATACTAAGAAAGAGGTATTTATGCGAGAAAAAATTGTTGGAAAAAAACCCCCAGCTACTCGTCTACATGCTTGCGACGCTTGGTGCTGGTGCTTGCTCTGTCTGTGGTCGTTGATTCTTCCTCCTCGACATTCGCCTGGCGCTTCTTGCGTGTTGAGGCGTTGACAACCGATGTGCGCTTGCCGTGATGGCTGCTGGTCGTGGCGCGCTGCTTCAACGTACGATCACAATCCGAGCGCGCACCATCGCTTTTGTCATCCTCATCCTCACGGCGCTCACCTCCCCTCTGATGCTTCTCCCCTCCCTTCTCCCCATCCTCTGATTCGTCATCCGCCTCACCCTCATCACTATCCCCATCGCTGCCCTTGCCTCCCTGACTACCGTGTGCCTTTGTACTTGTGACGTTGGCTGGTGTCGAGTCTGCCCGGGACACCTTCACCCAAAGCAAGTGAGTATAAGGCGTGCAGTTGCTTGATACTCACTCACCTTCATCTTTGGCTTAACCAACCGCGGAATGCTAACCGACTCCGCCACCAGCTTTGAGGGCCTCGAGGGAGTATGCTTTGGTTGAGCCAAACTCGGTGTTGGGCGAACGGCAGAAACTGCGACTTTCGAGCGAGTGGGGGTGCGAATGGGGGAGCGAGTGGGGGATTTCAGCCATGTATCGGTTTCCTCGTCGGATTCGTCCTCGGTCTTGCGCGACGCTGGAACTGGGGCTGACGCCTTGGCCGCGCCTTTGGTTGTCATTTATACCCCATCGGACATGTGGTTAGCCGGGCTAGTGGTGGGGCCAGCAGACTTACCCGCGTCCTTCCTCGACTGTCGGCCCTGGACAATAGTAGCGAGCGTGATTACACCGTCATCAGAGCTTTCTGAATCGACGCGACCTTTCACAGGCGATTTGTATTTCGCAAACGTGCTGTGAATGAAATACAAGTTAGCGAGACAAAAGCAAAACAAACAATGAGTGCACAAAATGAAAAGCTTACGAGCCCGTCTTCCAAATACTTGCTCTCAGCTTGGCCAAAGTAGCCGCGTCCCCTTTGCGCAGGTTCTCCAAGTTGTTCAAGTGCAAGTCATAAAACTCGACAATTTTCGCCCGATCTATCGAATCGTCCACCGAGTCCTCACTGCTGTTGCCGTCCAATTCGGCTGCTCGTTTCTTGCTCTTCCTTTTTTTCTTGTCTCGGGTTGGTAGCTCGCCGGGGATGAACGACTTCAGCAAGAAATGAGCCTGGCAACAATTATGTAATAGAATGTTGCTGAGGAGAACAAATGACTTACGAGCGCGCTGATGAGCGCGATTGTTGGAAGCGGCATGCGCCGAAATTTATCAGCATACTTGGTCGCGATTGATGAACCCATGGATGCGCCCGATTTCTTCCTCACGAAGAGTGCGTGCTTGACGGCATCTTCAAGGAATTGGCTTTGATAAAATCCAGTCCCAAGCGCCGCACCCTCCTACCCCAGTGTTAAGTTTCTTCTTCAGTAGGACAAACAGAGACTCGCCTTAGTATGAAACCGGCCTTTTGAGGCACACTTCTTTGCGCGCTCCCCAATCTCTTCGGTCGTTCCTCGATCGAGTTTGAAATGATAGACTAGCTGGCTTTTGATCGCCTGCTTCATGCGACCTTGGAAACTTGTGACCCGATACTTCATCTAACAAGCATTTCGGACAAAGTCATTTTGTTAATCAACCGTATGCCAGTAAAGAAACTTACAGCGCGCATCTTGCGAATCGTAATCCGCTTGCGACTGGGCTGCAAGCCGAGTTTGCGGACTGAGTGCCGCCACGCTCGCACGATAAGCGGGTTGTACTCCTTCGTGCTAATGAACCAGCCCGTCACAAGCAGGCGCTGGCACACCTTGTCGATCGTCTCTTCCAGGAGTTCAAGATCCGAGCCAGCGTAGTCTGCACTCTTCGGCTTTCCAGCTTTTCTTGGCTGGCGATTTTGTTAATCAACAAGTTGACAAGAAAAAGTATTCAACGTACTGGTGCACCGTCGGTATCCCCGATCCGGCTCGAGCCGTCTGACTCGGAGGCAAAGCTGACGTCGGAGAGGTTGGGGTTGATGCTTGCTTCGCTCTCCTCGTCCTGCTCCATCAAGGGCGGGAGTATGGACGACGGGGAGCGCCCTCGCGACGACTTCTTTTTAGTCTTCGCATCGGAAGAGCCGGCACATTTGTCGTCGTGCTTGGAGGATTTGGGAGGCGAACGAGGGGCGGAAGAACGAGAGGCGGAAGAACGAGGGACAGAAGAATGAGGGGCGGAAGCGCCTGGCGATGACGCTCGAGAATTCGTGGTGGGTTTTGTAGATGCAGAACTGGAAACACGCGATGTTACCTTGTGGCTGGCACTCTTCGAGCTGGCGGTGGATGTCCGTGAACTGTTACGAGATGAGACGACGATGGTTCTAGCTATGATTTTTGTAAATACGTGAGTAATGACTAAATTGAATCGAACTTACTGGGCTTTCCCTTGCCTAGCAAGGCTTGGGAGTGCTCCTTCGCCTCCTGCGTGCCCAAATCCCTTAGCTATGAACACAAGAAAGTGAGCACAGCAGTCGCAAATAGGCTATCAAACACTCACCTCCGTGCTTGCAAAAATCTCCTGGCCGCTCGACGAGCCTGGAGTGTCTTTTTTCCTACCTCCGCTAGCCCAGATGGAGCGGAGCTCCTTCAACGTGAAGTCAAAATGATCGGTGCGCCCGTCGCGCGCGGCGATCTCTCCAACCAGCCTGCGGTGAGCTACGTCGCCGTTGGTCTCAGTCGATACCTGGGGGGCTTTTCCTTTGGCAGCCGACTTCTTAGTCGGCACTGTGGTTTGCACACCAAGTCAAACAAAAGATACGGATGGACTCATGAAATTACGTACCAGGTGGCGAAGATACGCGCTGTTTACCTTGGGCCTTCTTGGACTTGGAGGTGGGGAGAGGTACGGGTTCTTCCTCGTCCTCATCCTCCCAGCCCGCCCCGTCTTCCCCATCCTCCTCCTCAGCGGCTTGCGCGGCCTGCTTCTCTGCTTTTTGTGCACGGATGTTTGAGTTACGCCTTTTGTTCTCGCGTTGTTGTTCGAGTAGTGCTTGATCGTTGTCTATATTGAATGGCACTTGCTGTCAGAATATACCAGAATCGTAAAAACACTCACCATATTTCTCCTGAGCGCGAGTTGAACGTGTGCGGGAGCGCTCCCCACGGCGGGGGTTTGTTTTTTCCTCAGCGTCAGACATTCGCTTGTTGTGGTGTGGTGAGGGAAAAACAATAATCGTCTACCCGTGGATGAGCTGACCCTCAAACAAAAAATGATAGCCGATAGCCCAGGGTTCAGCACGCCACTCGTAACATGACAAGGCATACCGTGCAAATGTATGCGCTGATGCTTACAATGCAGTGTACGATCCCTGCGAGAACGATACTCATGTTTGGCGGGTGAAATGGGACAAAAAATTCATACTATTTCATAGTGTTGCAGTACAAAGACTGAGCAAAATCGAATGGCCCACTCACCAACCTATCTCCCAGCTCCTTCTTGCCCCAAAACACACCATGTCGTCCCAATTCAGATGCGATTACTGCAGAGTTCGGTTTGGCGACGACAAAGCACTGTCGAATCATATGGCTGGTTCCGGACGTTGTGGCTCTGCGCTCCACGGCAGTCTTGCTACCGTGTACTCAACAGATGAAGGCGAATCGGACCATGAACAAGACGAAGAGGACGATAACATACCTAACGACGAGGAACATTCCGGGAGCAATCAAAGTGATGCACCCAATCTTTCCGACCAAGACGAAGATGAGGATATGCGCTCACGCGCTAGCTCTGATAGAATGAGCGTGGATGAACGAAGCGATAGCAACGATTCACTAAACCGTGATTGGTCAAACCAGGGGCACGAGGAAGTGCCAGCCCGCTTGCGTGGAACGGAGACCTTTGTTGAGCACTATCCCGAGCCCACTGTAGGAGAGCCAATTCGTCAAGCCACACCAGAGGAACTGGCCGAGCGACAGAAGAGCCATGAAGAGGTCGGGCCTTTCGCCGACGAGGATTTGTTTGATCTTGTCGAGTTATTGATGACTTCGGGCATGTCGGGAAAGAAGCGAGATGAATTCCTTAAGCTTAACCGAGTACGTCTGAACTCATATTGCATGCAGCGTAAAGAGCTCACCAGTGCTAGTTCAATGGGGGAACCCCTTGGAGCAGTAATCGCGAGATGCTAATAGACATAGACAAATTCCTGCCACGAGGCCCGAAATGGCGGGTGAAAACATTCGAAATTGTTGGCAGCAAGGGCACAGAATACGTCGAGTTTTGGTATCGCGATCTCCTTGAGGCCATCCTGCAGCTTTTAGCAGATCCTCAGTTTCGAGAACACATGATGTACAAACCTACGAAGGAGTACACGACCGCAGAGCGGACGACTCGCAAATATGGTGAAACACCTGCCTCTGATCGAATGTGGAATCTCCAGGTACGCATGATCTATTTTCCAGACGCTCATGCTCACCTAGTTTGGTAGAGAATGATCGGCGATATACTCGGGACTGTGATCCCGACGTACCTTGCATCGGATGAGACTGCGCTGACCGTATTTGTTCGAGAGCAGAAGGCCCACCCCGTATACGCTACAATCGGTAACCTTGCAAAGGCTGTCCGACGTCAGATATCCAAGCGGGGAATGGTCTGTGTTGCTTACTTACCGGTCACGAAGCTCGAGTGCGAAGGCAATGATGACAAGCGCCGAATCCTGAAAAGCAAATTATTCCATGCATGTATGCGCACTCTCACGGAAAGTATACATACCGCTGGCAAGCAGGGCGTTGAGGCTGTGTGCTCCGATGGTAACGTTCGACGTGCGTACCCGGTTTTTTGTGGCGCGATGCTGGACTTTGCGGAACAGTGCAAGTATGCATCGATCCGAAAACCCGTGTGCCCGACATGCGGAGTTCCGGCTGGCGAGCGAGGGGACTTGACAGACTACGACAAGCGCGACGTAGATGAGATCGTGAAGTGCATGCAGGAGCACGAAAAGGATGGGTCAGCACGCTTCATGGAATTGGGACTTATGCCGGTCGAACCGTTTTGGTCAAAACTACCGTTCGTTGACGCAGGCTCATTGTTCCCTCCAGACTTGCTGCATCAACTTTATAAGGGGGTATTTAAAGACCACCTGTTGACATGGTCAGCGTTCGCATTAGGAAAGGACGTGTTGAACGAACGATTCAAGTCAATGTCGCCACATCACGGCTTGCGACACTTCAAAGACGGCATCCTGAAGGCGGCACGCTGGACCGGGCGCGAACTAAAAGAACAAACTCGAGTGTACTTACCTACGATGGCCGGCGAAGAACATCCCGAAGTGATGGCGTGCGCTCGCGCACTAATGGAGTTCATATTCCTTGCGCATTCGTCCTCCTTGACAGGCGATGACCTAGAGAGAATGGATCGGTGCCTAGAGATCTTCCACGAGAACAAGCATATATTCCCAGAAATTGGTGCACTCGGCGAGCAAGATCAGGCGAAGAAAAAAGGCCCGGTACGTACCTTTCATGGTATTCCGAAAATTCATGGCTGCCAGCATTATACATACCATGTAACGGAGCATGGTACCCCGGACGGATTCAACACCGAGCTTCCGGAGAGGTTACATATCCGGGACGCTAAGGTGGGATATCGGGCGTCGAACAAAAAAGAGGTGATCGCACAAATGGCGACTCACATTCAGCGGATGGAGGCGATCGCAAAGCATCGTGCGCACCTCAAACACAAGGCAAACCCTGAAGCCGACGATCCCGAGGCTGGCAGAGCCGAAGAAGATGAATTGGAAATACAACTAGTCGACGAGGAAGATGATCCAATACTCGGTGATGATATTATAGTCGAAGGTGTCGTTCGGCGGTTAGCAATAGACGAGGCAGAAGAGGGCGAAGAGGAAGGTTTTGGTGCTAATAAGCAAGCTGAGCGCGTTGAGCGTGTCGATGAAGGTGCAGTGGTTGAAGGCGAGCTAGAGGAACAGGTCGACGAGGAGGAAGAGGTGGTGCTAGAGCGGAGAGATGTCGGCGAGGATGGAACGTGGGAAGAGGTGACGTTCCAAATAGAAACGGAAGATGGCGAGGTAGAAATTGAGGACCGGCCCTCAATTTTCCATCCGGACCCTGAAATCAGGCATGCGAAGAAGCCAACGATCAGCGCTCGTGGTACTCACCTGGTCGAAAAACATGGCACGACTCGCCTGCTTCCCGCCCTCAGGTCTTTCTTCCGGCGCGAACAACTAGAATTCGATGGCCCCGCCCCCAATTTGAACGACAAGTTCGATATCTGGTATCGATGCCGCTTGCTCCACTCCCCCCCTCCGTTCAAACCCACCGAGGGCCCCAGAGTCGATGTTGTTCGAGCACTCCCAGGCATCGTTGACCGCCACGGCTGTCGCCGGAGGCCAGCTCATTTCGACACGGCCCTTTATATCCACAACGAGGAGGGCGTTGGGCTCCGGCGTAAGTCCTGCCTCCTTTTCCTTCTTATTGCTTTTCCCCAACAGCTAATTCATGCTGTAGGTTTCCGTGCGTGTCGAGTCCGCGCAATATTTGAGCTCCCGGAGCGGTTCCACGACATCTACTCTGGGAAGCTTGTCTATGCCGAACTATTCAACGAATTCCGTGGCCCCGAACGGACGACCGAGCTTTACACGACTACTCACACCTACGACAATAGCGCTCGGCGGGAAGCTCAAGTTTTTCCCCTTTCCCGGCTTCGGATGACCGCTCACATCGCCCCGCACTATGGTACGGCCACCAAAGAACTGGATTTGTCGACCGAGAGCGACATTCTTCATTCCTGCAAAAAATTCCTATTCAATAAGTACGGGAGTTTTTTCTCGTTCGAGCTGATGCACCATTGGGAAAACGTCGGGGCGCTGGAATAGGACCCGTAAGTCCAGCATTTTACATCGCATTTTCCGGCTACCTTACTTATTAACGGATAGTACGCTCGTCATTCATCCACTTCCACTGTCCCACTTCGCGCCTCCTTACTTTCTGTTTAATCCTTCTTTTCTTCCGCCCCTTTCGCTTTTTTTCGGCACCGAATTTTCCGTACGAACAAGGCGAATACCTGAAGACGCCTGCCTGTTTGGTGGCGAATTTCGGTTAACGACACCCTCGACGAACCCCCACGGACTCCTGCCGAACTTTCTTTTTCATCTGGGCTCTACTTTTTCGTTTTATTCATTTTTTTAATCCACTTTAAACTCCTCACTCGCTCTTCCTTCTTGATGCGCATTGGCCACATCCCCACCAACACCATCGCCACGCTTCCCCGTCGATTCGGCCTCGATCCAACTCACGCGAACCCGACGGCATGCCAGGCCTAGTTGGCAAGTCGCCCGCTCTTGCTCTTAACACGCCCAACGGTCGTTCTAGATCACCTCTGTTCCGTGCTCCACCGCCGGCTCAGCTCGGCGAGCGTTCTGGACGCAGACCGAGTAACCGCTCCCTTCGATGGAGATGGATCACGCGCCGCTCGCTCCGTCATCCCCGCTCCTCGTTCCTCCCCAGTCGTAGGATCCGAACGCCAACTAGATTTATTTGCCACCCCTCTCTACCCTGTCCGGCGTCGCCGGCTTGTCGTTTGCCCACGGTAACTGCGAGAGACTGCGAGTCAGATCGAGAGAGCCGAAGCAGCCGACAACGGCAACCCAGCACGAACGAGCGCGTCCAAGTCAAAATCCTCAACCAGCAGGACTCCTTGGATCGCTTCTATCTGCGCGGCGCTGGCCTATGCTTGCCTGTGACGCCCCTCCCTTCCCGCTATGACCCTCGTCTCACATGTAGCACACAGCGATGGGGTACCATCGTTGTGCATCACGTGACGCGCGTCGATGGGGTACCATCGGTGTGCATCACATCAGCTGGTGTCATCAGTGGCGGACATGGCAGACATATCGTACCGGACCCTGGTGATGCGGGCTCGCAGTCTCAGCAACATTCGACGTTCAAGGTCAAGCTTGGCGAGTCGGACTCGGTCCCGCGTCCACCTGTGCCTGGTAGTGCGGCCAACCACGCTCGCTCTGTGTCCGGCTCAAACGGATCCGCTCGGTTGCGCACTACGCCGAGCCCCACGATGGGACCTCCCCATGGGGTCGTTGACGAGGACTATGATGCCAGTGGTGGGGTGGACGCACTTATCGCCCTGTCTACCTATCAGGGCGCATCTGCAGGCAAGCCTGGATAGCTCGGCCCCGCACTGCGTCTGTACATTCCATTGCGTCTCCAGGTCCGCACATGAGGGGTGCTCGCCATGACACACTCCCGCCTCCACCGAGCACCACGTGCTTTCCACCTGTGTTGACCACGGCACAGCGGCCGTTGCCTCAGTACCGTCCCAGATCGTCTTTGCCTCCCCCGTCCTCGCCGCAGTCTGTTCAAATATGGGATTGTCAACTGACTGCCACCAAGCCCCTTCCCGCGCCGTGGGTTGTCGCAGCCTAGGCTAAGACGCCGTCGCTCAAACGCGGGATGGACGACGGCCCAAACGGACCGGTCGAGTCAAAGTGGGGTAGAGTGGATGTGTTGAACCCGATGCCGAATGCATTTCCCTGCCAACGTCGACGGCTCTTGTGCCGCAGGAACCGAACATCCATTTGCTCTACCAGGTAAGCCTATCCCTTCTAATATTTTTTTTAATAACTGACGATGAAGCGCATTCATAGTACTCGCACCGTAGTCATCTACCAACCCCGTGGTCCCATCCCTCCCTCTTCATGCCCACTTCCATCAACGCGCAAACTGGCCACATCCCCATCAACACCCTCGCCATCGCGCACTCCAGAACATTCAGCAACGGCTTGCTGCGTTGGTTATGCGTAATGATATCTGGCAACGATTGATCGGGCCGGATCGAGTGGGGAGGTTTTTAGGGCTGATGTTTGGGCCGAGTGGGTGTGGCGCCGGGGCTGGTGGTGCAGGCGGACAAGCGGCAAGACAGATCGAGGAGTACGGCACGCGGATGACGCACACGCGCGAGGCCCCGAATAGGGTTCACATATGACTTTGCGCTGGACGAGGAGGATGAGGATCACGTCAAAAAGCCGACCGTGCGGACCCGAACGGCGATCATTATACCGGATTCGCCACCCATTCAGCCAGTGGATCGTAAAAGCAAGAGGCGGGCAATAGAAGAAGTGCTCGATCTTAAGTCGGACGAGTGGAACCAGGGTGTTGAGGCGAGTACTTGCGGTGTTACCGCAAGCTGGGCGAGCGTCCTATCGTCCCCGAGGGCATTCGAATCCTAGTCAATCAAATGAACGTGCCCGGTCTTCAAGTGCGGGCGAGCGCATTGGAGCAAGCGAGTCGTGACGGGTGGAACGAGCACGTGGCGGTTGATGTAAGATACGGGGGCAGTGGGAGTTTTCGTCTGAGCGCGCGTGCACTGGGGGGGTTGTTGTTCTGCGTAATGATGGATGGTTCCCTCCGTCATCCCTGTACATTTTCTATACGCACGCAAGGGTGTGGATTCGATTTGTGCGTGCAAGCGTGTGTATTAATGTTTCTGTCTGATGCAATTGTATCAATTATAATTTATAGTGCCAAAAATCGTCGCTCATCATTTCAGATAGTTGAACCTAAATGGAAGCTAACAAAATAGTAAACTATATAGTAATGTGAACTTGGCAATGACAATGTAGGGCTACAAGCGTCTACGGACGTCTACGGTGAGGGGTGATATCTACGGTAAATGTTTGGTAGGGAAATGACATCTACGGAGGTCTATGTAGACTGGCAACATCTACGGACGTCTACCGTAGACCGTTTTGTCTATGTAGACAAAAACATTTTTCCTGATGTGCACATGCATAAGAACCCGCGAGTGGCCACCTACTGTTGAGCAACAACTACCAACAGCATGGGAACTCGTGGCGTGAAGGCGTATCTCTACAAAAGTACCCTCCCGCTCGCTCATATTGGACAACTGACCTAACTACGTTCTAGAGCGGTACTATAGGACGTACATACCTTGCAGCTCGCACCCTGATACCTTCGGCGACTGGTTTGCAGGACAAATCCCGCGGGAGGAGTGCCATCGACTGGGTATGTTGAATCACTGATTCACTGTGGCCACTGGCTAATTGTGTCCTATTCAGCCTGGATCGCATCACTAATCGAGCAGATTGACGAGGAAGTGCGTTGGCGCAACGAACGCGGGATCCCCGATGAGGAGTGTTTGGACCTGAACTACATATGGAGCAAGGTTGATGAGGGCTTTACGGTGCTTTACGAGGGCAGGCCAATGGTGTTTCAGGACATCAAGGGGATCGAGAACGGTATGGTCCCAGACGAGGACCATGACACTGAGTGGTCGTACGTCATCGATCTCGACAACCAAGCATTTACGATCAATGGCCGCATGCACTTTCGACTCGACAACATGCCACCTGGCTCTATCAATCGCTACTTCTGGCGCATCCCTTCCCCGTACTACCCCGGTACCAACTGTATTCCAACTTTTGCCCATCCACCTAGCACACCGGTCGAACACATTGCGACAGTCTCGCGTTGGCCCCCTCCTAGCTTTGACATCTCTGAGACTCACAAGGAATACAAAACGCTGGGCCCGATACTACTTTCGCCGCAAGAATGGGGCGCACCGACATGGACAAACCTCACGACTGCTCAACAACTTTCAGGGAACCTGGTGGAGGTCATCTTGCGTGACAGCGCAGAGAAACTGTCGAACCCTGACATAACGAAAACACGCCCCTCTTTTCATGTCTGTCTCTGGCAACTACTGAGCGCGGCCGCTCCTTCTCACCTATGTCTACCAGCTCCAGACCCGTCGACCTCTCAACCAATCGCAAACTCCCTCATTCGTCCTCTTCACACACTAAGGGGGCCTTCAGGATACATGAACTGCATGACACCTCATTATTCATATCTCACTCATGGGTTGAAGGACGAGAATTGCGATCATAAACCATATTGGTTCCGCGGATGCCTCGTCGTCTTTTGTCCCAGACTTGATGATACCGAATATGTGGAGTACGAGAATGTGTTCATGGTCAATAGCCTTCGAAAGTTCGGTCGCACTACTGGCGTTGGCATTCTCTTTTCCGGACGACACATTCTTGCTGTTTCAGTCGATGGTGATACCGTGCGCTGCTCTCACCCTCTGCCCCTCTACGACGCGAAAATGAACATCCAAGACGGCTTTCTGCTGGCAACACACCTGCTGAGCCTTCACTCAGCGACGAACAAAACACCTTGGACCCCCTCTGCAAAGAGTTTGACTATTGATCGCCCCCGAGGACTTCCAGACGAGCTTGTTCGAGAGATAACTTTCTATCTTGATCACGAGGACTACCAGAGTCTCGGTCAAGTCTCTCGCTTGTTCCGTGGGCTATATGCCAAGCACCCCCGAGTGGGAAGCCATATCTTGCTCGGCTACGCTAGCAACGGAAACTACCACGTACTCCACACCGGTACAATAGAGATTCAGACCCTCCATCTCCAGCGCTTTGGACGATTTAATCGATATTACAAAGACCTGGTCCATTCGTTCCAGCATATAAGTCGTGGACCATATAACCTACGCCGCGGCCGCTTGGGTTATGGTCTTTGTGTTATCCAGGGAGCTGAAGCCGAGCATAAAGCGTTTATCGAACAAGACGTGAAGTACAAAGGAAAAGATTTCTGGTCCGAGGTATATCTGCAAGTTGTGCACGGTACCTGGGGATTTGTCTTGCCCGCGGAAGCGGCAAGTAACTTCCCAGGGGAGGCGGAATATGATCAAGAGCGTGACATTCGTCAAGGACAGGGCGTTTGGGACCAATACTGTTGGTGAGAGATATGAAGCCTGTAATTAAATTTGTGTCAAATCCGAGAATGGAAAGTACTCACAGCGATTATTCTTTTTGAGTTTGGTGTGCATTAACCTTGGGCATGAAACTCCTGCCGAATAGTTATGAATCAGCGACCCATAGTGCTGAGTAATAATCATTTCGTTAGCAAAGCATAAAAGAACTCTGTTTAGATATGAACTAGTACCAAAGCACTACTTCTCGGAGCTTGAGAGGCGTCAACTATCAGTAGAATGGAGTTGTGATGATCAATTTATCTGGTGGAGCAATACTACGATTCGTATCGGCAATATATGTATCGATACCAGAGTACTTCCTCACCGACTGTACAGAATACATGTACATATTCTAGGCGGTGGAAATCGTAATCATCCATGAAATCTGTATAGAAAGATATGACAAAAATGTATATAACTATGTAATAAATGCGCAACGCGCAGTGTGCCTAAGACGACGCGCAAAGGCGTGAGAGTGATAAGGGTAAAGATATATATTCACTGATAACTACCTAGGGAGCCAAAAGGCGCTCCTTTTATACACTGGGAGAACGACATACTAGAAGGTTCCAGGAGGAACTGTATGCGAAGGTTTCACCTTCGCATATATGCTAGAACTTTCGGTCACACGATTGTTCTGGTATATTCTAGTTATATTCGTTTATGTATATACAAGAGGTTTCTACAATCTGTGTCAGGTTACGAGGGAACGTCCAGCCCACAAAGTTCAGGTTATTTTTCGTTAAACCGCAAGGCACCGTAGTCAGTGTAGCCCAATAGTCCCTAGGTAGTTTGTGCCTTACAGGAGTTATCTGCGAGACGTGTCCAAGAAACAGCATGATTACGCTTGTTTAGCTTCACCGATTATTACGACGCGTGTATTGTGACTGGATATAACTCTCTGAATATTTATCGCTTGAGAGGACATTCCTACATCATTCTAAAAGTCAGAATTGGTCTTGAACTATTTCGGATCCAAACACCGGACCCAGACATGTGCGTATATGCGCGCTGTCCGCCATCAAGGCTCATTCACGACTTTACAGGACCCCTCAGGTTAGATAAAAATGGCGTTAACCTAGGAGTCGTGGATTGGACGCCTTGTATGAACCAAAATTTGAGCAGGTCCACATCGTCATGGCTTGCAATATTTGATAGGTCCAAGTCGCCGACTTGAACGTGGTCCTACTGAGGTTTGACCTGGTGAGTTGCCGTCCGTTTACATATATTTTGGTTTGGACCGTTTGCGTGTGCATAAGAAGTCGCGAGTGGCTACCGACTTTCGACCAACAACCACTACCAGCATGGGAACTCGTGGCGTGAAAGCGTACCTCTACAAAAGTATGTTTTCGCTGGTTCATCCTAACGGCTAAGCTAACTGCGTCTAGAGCGGTACTATAGGACATATATACCTTGCAGTTCCCACCCCGACATCTTTGGCGACAAGTTTGCCTCGCAGATCCCACGAGAGGAGACTCAACGATTAGGTGAGATATACCACTGACTTACCGTGGCCGCCGCTAACGAGCTCGATTTTATCCAGCCTGGATCTCGTCGCTCATCGAGCGAATTGAGCAAGAAGTGTGTTGGCGCAACGAACACGGCATTCTTGACGAAGAATCAATAGACCTCGAATACAAGTACAGTGATGACGACGATGGCTTCACGACACTCCACGAAGGCAGGACAGTGATTTTTCAGGACATTCACGGGATGGACTACGGGATGGTCCCAGACGAGGATTACGATACCGAATGGTCGTATGCGATTGACCTCGACAACCAAGCCTTCACTATCAACGGTCTCATGCACTTTCGACTCGACAACATGCCGCCTGGTTCAATCAACCGCTATTTCTGGCGCATCCCGTCTCCAATCTACCCCGGTAGCAACTGTATTCCGACCTTTGCTCATCCTCCGAGTACACCGGTCGAACATATTGCGACCGTCTCGCGCTGGCCCCATCCCGACTTTGATGTCGCTCGGACCCACGAGGAGTACAAGACGCTAGCTCCCAGACTGGTCTCCTTGGAGGAATGGGGTGCACCTACATGGACGAACCTCACAACTGCTCAACAGCTCTCAAAGAACCTGGTGCGGATTATTTTACGCGACAGCGCAGAGAGGCTGTCAAACCCTGACGTGGTTAAGAAGCGTCGCTCCTTCTGCATTTGCCTATGGCAACTACTTAGCGCGGCCGCGCCTTCCCATCTGTGCTGTCTACAAGCTCCGGACTCATCTGAACCGATTTCAGACTCTCCCGTTCGTCCAATTGAGGAATTTGAGTCATATTCGGGCTACTCAACTTGCATGACGCCGCATTATTTCACTGGTGAACTGCGCAAAAATAAGAACTACGATCACAAGCCACATTGGTTCCGTGGATGTCTCATTATTTTCTGTCCCAGACTCGATGACACCGAATATGTGGAGCATGAGACTATATTTATGGTTAATACCCTTCGAAGGTTTGGTCGCAGTACCGGCATTGGCATTCTCTTTTCCGGACGACACATTCTCGCCGTTTCAGTCGATGGTAATACCGTGCGCCACTCTCGCCCCCTGCCCTTGTATGACGTCAAGATGAACTTTCAGGACGGCTTTCTACTGGCGACGCATCTGCTGAGCCTTCACACGACAACGAACAAAACCCCTTGGACCCACACACCCGCTGCAAAGTGCTTGACTATCAATCGCCCTCGAAGACTTCCAGACGAGCTTGTTCGAGAGATAGCGTTCTATCTTGATCACGACGACTACCAGAGCCTCAGCTAAGTCTCTCGCATGTTCCGTAGGATATATGCCAAGTACCCTCGAGTGGGAAACTATACGCTCTTAGGCTACGCTGGCGACGGAAACTACCACGTACTCCAAGCATCCACAATGGCGATCCAGACCCTCCATCTTCAGCGTTCTGCACCATTCAACCACTACTACGAAGACTTAGCCCATTCGTTCCACCATACAAGTCGTGGACCACATAACCTCCTGCCCAGCCCCCGCGGTTATCACTCATGCATCATTCGTGGAGCTGAAACCGACTATAACGCAATTCTTCAAGACGATGTGGAGCACGAAGGAGATCATTGCTGGTCAAAGATCCACCTACAAGTTGTGCACGGTATGTGGGACTTTATCGCCCCTGCGGAAGCGACCAGCAATTTCCCAGGGGAGGCGGAATTTAATCAGGCACGCGATATCCTGCGAGGAAAGGGAGTCTGGAGCGAATATCGTTGGTGAGACGTACTGTGACGGGTGTAGCTGAATGTTTTGATATGAATGTCATAATGAATAATGTCCACAATGAACTTCAATTAACTGGTAGAGTCTACAGGAGATGCTCAGCGAAAGCGACAAGAAACTGTCTAGCTGAGTATCTGGTTTGTCAGCTCCGCTAAACACGGCCAATCAACCCTATTGGAGCCGCCACCCGCCTTCTTGTTCCTCTCTTCGAAACTCGTCCTCAAATACGGTCGCGAGTCTCGACTTCCGCCACGTTCGCTTATTTATTGACTCGGAGCTGTCTCTGCTAGATACACTTGCCATGAAGCAGATACTGCGGTTACGACATGTGGAATACGTAAACGTAAAACTCAAACGACCTGGAAAGGTTACGTTCTGGTGAGTGATCCATCTCCTAATTTTTCGTAACCATTAAAAAGGCTAAGACTAGACCTGTTTAGCTAGCGATGACGATATTGTCCTCCCCGGGCTACTCGCGGCTGTTCACGACCAGCTTGCTCCAGGCGCTACTCCCCCGGGTCCTCCCCGCCTCTTGCTTGTCGTCCCGGTTATCATGTCCTTGGCTTTCTGTCATGGAGCGACGGATTATTAGCTGTGGAGATCCCACTGACACAGCTACGCCCGCCAACTCGACGACTCAAGAAGACTACTGGTGGTCGTGTACGGGTGTTCATGCGAGACAGACATCATGACCTTTCCAGACAAAGTGTGTCATCTTTTATCCCATTTTGCGATTTCTGCCATCTAACTTGAAATTAGTTCTACAGCCATCTGGGTCTTGTCTATCAATGACGATCTATCGCCTTACACGCGCGACACAATGATCCGCCGACTAAATATCTCGATCAAATCCACGTTCTTCGTCGTCGGCTCGCGCAATCTCACGTCCCGAGATGCTCCAGGCAGACTAGAAAGGTGGACGTCAGCTCTCGTCCATGTCTGGTTCTATCCCTCACTCGCCACATTAACTCGCCACCAGAGCATTGCTGTACTCCTGTGATCGAACAAATCATGGCTGTTGCACCGAATACGATAAGGCTTCGTTTGGAGATGTTCACGTGTTTTCTTTTGCTATGGGCCTCATTCCGATCCCCTATAACGCCAATGCGAATGGCGAAAGCTTTGACACCAACGACTAGAATATCCCAACCGGTCTCTCCGCCGCGGACGTCCCGAACTCGTTAGACAGGATCCTTGACCGAATTCATCGTCCCTCCTAAATGATCTATACCCCCAAACGGTTACCCCACAGTCGGATGCGTCTTTCCTGACGCCTGTGCGTGTAGATTCAGCCTGACGAGCGACGATTGCTTGAAATGGCGATCAAACGAGATGCGTGTTGGGACTTCGATTAGTTTTTCGAGCGCTATTAGAAGTGGCACCATGACCGCCGATGGACCAAGTTGTATCAACTGGGTTCGGGTCGAGTTGATTGATAGAAATGATGGGTTCAGGTCGGGGTTCGGGCCAAATGGGGCTGGGAAAATTGTGGTTAGAATGGTTGGTGCGCTTGTGGGTGTTGCTACTGCTACCTTGCTGTAAAGAGAAACAAAAAACGAGAAATTTTGACAAACATTTGCAAAGACACTTGTTTACGCGTTGATTGGTTTGGTTGTAACAAAGTTAGCAATAGTATATCGCCCCGCAAGGACTTTACAGCACACATGGTTATGGGAGCCACTTGCCATTTGAAATGAACAATGTTTTGTTCTAATTTTATCTGATTATCTCCTATATTTTCTTTCTATATTTTATATCAAAAGACACAACGAAAGCTTAGTCATTGGAGACAGTCAGGATCCACGTGGACTAAGCGCCGCCGGCCTGGAACCGGCCCAAACTTCCCTCAGAGGTACGATGGGGCTCAAGGTTTATCTGACTAACCGACCGTTCCGTGCGATCTTGCTCGGAAAGTTCGTTCCTTTGAGAATGAACAACACAAGGTGTTTGGCAGGCGCTTGTCGTGTGCCTGGCTCGGATCCGCATCCCTGCCATTACTAACTCGGAGGACAGTCTCCGCCACGGCATCTCAAACCCGGCCCAATGAGTTTTGAGCGCAGGGAGACGAACAGATCGTACGCATGCATGGGAAGCGGTGCGTTCTATCAAGCTATACTATTTATGATCAGTAGATATGTGCAAATTGCTTAGTTATGATTTCAACGGACTAGTGTGGAGACGAGGAACAATGCTTGGGTGTTGTACCAAACAATGAGACCGGCTGTATAAAAGGATGTACCGAGCTTGAAGCTAGTCGCCTGCTTACGCCTACCGTAGCAAGATATGCCTGATGCCTACGCTTATGTTGTGGTTGTTCCGGCGCCTGTGAAGGGGTCTACTGGATTCAGACGCTATGGAGACAATGTTCAAAATGTGAGCTTGCTCCTTTGACTCACTCCTATCCTCGTGGTGGTACTCAGCCTGCTCTAGCTCCCCGATAATCGTGGGCAGTACATGTTCTGGATCAAGATCGGAGATACTACAGACCCGAAAAGCCGCCTTGGAAAGTACACCAATCCCGACCAACTGTGAGCGCATATATGTGATGCAAATCTTCGATTGAAGATATATTAACAACTCTCATCTGCGGATAGGGTCGGGCTGGCTTGGCTGAAAAATGCACCCTCCTCCAAACCTGGAAAAGACCTTGAAGCGCTTCAGTTAGACGGTATCGGGAAGACCGATAGTATGTCGTACAATCCTCCACAATTCAAATACTGAGAGCCATAAATTCATAGCCGAATGGCATGCTTTGTACGCATATGATACAGACGGAGCGGTCAAACTATGTCAAGCTCTCCGCCACTTTGTGAGGCGGTATCCAGCCGGAGGAGTGCCCGTAGCACAGGACTTTGCATTGTTTTCCGACGAGCTGGGTGAAGTTATATCTCAACGCTACGACAATAACCAGCACGATGGACGGGAGATCGAGCCACAGGATATTCGAGCTTTTGCGATCTACATCATCGTGACGCCAAGTTTGGACACCGCCAATGATGGATCATCGAGGGTAACTCCTGTCAAAACTATTGAAGCGGACTGGTGCTTACGATCAAGCATTAGGAAAAAGACGAGTCGACCAAGTTCTGGATACGGATTAAATCTGCAAATACACAAACAAGCACCTCTTATGCTTTGATGGTCGAACGTTTTAGAACTCACATGCCTAGCTTTTCGTGAGTAGTTTGCACTCATAGCCCGTACTTGAGTGCTTACCACCATTTGGTAAATAGTTACAACGGATTTCGTGTCAAGAGCGAGGACGAAATGGGGAAGGCTGTTTGTATGATGCAAGAAAGACTCCGGGATCTCTTGAACGTCATGAAGGAGCAACATGGTGGGTATGACAAGTCAGGCGTGGAGTGCTCAAGAATAGACATTTATTGAAGGGTTATTTTTCTAGCATCAAGATACGTGGAATATAAAGATGGATGGGTTTCCGTTAGGGTCAAGCTTGCAGAAAGAGCGCTGGTCAGCCAGTTTGTTGAATGGTTCGACGAAGGTCCCAAGGACCTACTTTCATACAATCGTGAGCTCAACGAGACTCCTTTGGAGCACCGCCCCTGGAAGCAGCGGGCAATCACGGAAGATGATGATGGCATGGAGGAGGATATCTAATCGCTAGGGATAGTTCATTGTCGCGGCGTAAATAAGCGATACCGTAATATAATCATCCGTCGTTATTCGAAAGCCGGGTCTCTCAGTCAAAAGGATGGAATGCTCTGCGTGTCATCACAATAGAGAGCTTGCGAAGTGGGATCGAATGAGCGCTAGGCATGCACAGAAACTTTCACGCAGCTTCTCCGTGAGGGTTGATATTGGACTTATAAGGGTTTTTAACGCTCATCCTTTCTATTTATAGTGATCTAGAGCATGGCTTCGGGTATCAAATCAAAGAGTTTTACTGGTAAGCGCTAGGCGACTTACGAAACGCAAAAACGTACTGGCATGTCAGCGTCAATAGTTGATGACTCGGCATGCTCATAGCAGAGTTAAAAGGTCCACAACACTAGATCGCGGATTTTTTCGTCAGCATTAATAGTCTCCTACACAGTGATTGCATAAGTAAATGGTTTACATGTGAGTATGGTCATTCACTCACCCTAAACAACATAACTAGCGCATCAAGCAATATGAGATACAATCAAGTGGTGTCAAACAGGGCGACGCACTGCATTCGTCGTTTATGCTAATCTGGGTCAAAGAACCTGTCACCTGCTTCTCGTCACCTATCGACGTCGTTCAAATCGGTTACAGGCGCTTCAGCATTAGGGTTAACATACCATTCTGGTTTGACATTTTAGGTCTGAAAGCGAGCTCCGCTTTCGAAACTGCTACGATTTGGCTATCCTTTATACGCTCGAGCTGGAAAAGGTCAACTTCGATGTCCTGAGCAATCCAGCGGCTTTTCATAGATGCTAGTCGTCGACCGTGGGTCGCCACATGGTTACATCGCGAGATAGGCCCGTTCCATTTGTCCCAAACGGCTTCTGGTCCCCACTCGTCCCATCGGGCAATCCCATTGTTAGCCGTTTCCGCATACTTCGAGAGCGTTCGCGCTTGTACACACACATTCTCTCATTCTCTCATTCCGTTGATGGATACACATATAAGTCGGGTTTCGGGTGATATCCCCCATACTTGGGGTTGAAGACTTGGCGGTGGATAGAGCGAGGAGGAGAAATAGACTGCAGTTACTGTTTCGTTTTTGATAGTGCTTGCTGGTAAGGCGAGGGATGCAACGTGCAAAGCCGGCGAGGGAGCTAGTGGGTCGAACTTGTAGATCTCCAACAGGCCAAGCGTATCTTCCGGTAGCTCCCGAGCGAGTGTTTCTGTAGGGTCGAATTGGCGACATATGACAAAGGTATTGTCAGACAGAAAGTCGAATATGCTCGTCTGTCGGTGGCGGACTCTATGGTCGCTGTCTATCAGACGCTAGAAACAGCATGTTGTAGTGGCTTGGCTTCAAGAAGTAGCAGAAACTCACCATAAGTTCTTGTCCTGTTGTCCAGTTCCAGATAAATATGACAGATACCCTAGGCTCTTGGCCCATAACAAACACACCAATGATCAACAGGCCAAATAGCTCAATCCTACCGCCCCACGTCGTTCCAAACACTTTAGCATCGCCAGGGTTGTAAGCGATTGGTGGCGTAGGTGCTTTCGGATGGGGCTCTTGCGTAGTTGCAGTCAGTAGGTGAATAGTGCAGCGCTGGTCAAGTATCGCAAGGAGGTTCTGATCCGGATCAACAGCAACGCTGTGGTCGCTCAAACCAGGCATAAAGTTCCATTGATTAAACCCAGTGCCTCGGTTGTTCGACGGGTTTCGGAAAAACATGAAGCCTGTAGCACCTTCCGGGCCCCATACAGTCGTTCCTTTGGCTGACGCTTCCACTCGGCCCTTGCCCGTCGGAAGCTCATAGTATCTCACCACCGCGTCCGAGCTAGAACCACCGTACCATTGGAAAAAGTGGTCTCGGAGTACCTGCTTCTTCTGGGCATAGCTCAAATCCGTGCGAGGGCAGAGCGGTTCGGCATATCCACAAATACCCAACGCAATCAAGTACTGCAAGTAGTCGTTTGTAGATATGAGTATTCCCAACGAGCGGCAGACCTGATGGAAGAAGCGGTCAGCGCGGCTGGTTTAAGATGCTTGTGGTAACAACTAACCTGCCAGCATGCTCGAATGGACGCAGGAGTTGACACTGAGGGGATAGCAAGCAGAATGTCGGCAGGAAGAGTGTCAAGTGATGCGGTCGGCATACTCCAAAGACCAATGTCGTTTTGGAAGCTACGGAAAGTGCTAGGAGGTTTTCCAAGATGTTTGGTCGAGAAGCAAGGCCGCGACGCGTTGGAGATACGCGTTGTGGTCACCTATTTGGTCGTTCCTGGAGACACGTGCTCAGCGGACTTGGTGGCTGTGCACTTGTCCTACCGATTCTTAAGCCATCAGGCATCCCGATTCCCAAACACAAACATCTCAACCATCAGCCCGTCAAAACACAGTGGTTATCATCTCTCAGGTATGTCTCCCTACTATATATCTTTATTGTTCACAAGTTCTTGCATAACAATAAAACCAGGCAACCGGGGACGTTGCCGCCTCCTTCAAGCAGTCCATCAGCGACTCGATTTTTTGCCTAACCCGAAGTTCAACCCCACAGCCATTTGTACCAGTACATTGGTCAACGAATAGATTGTTCTCAAGCTCGGATGAGCGAGGGGGGCGATTGAGCAAATCCCAATTAGTGCCGTTGATCCTTTCCTGATTCAAGGCCACTCGCGATTTAGCAAGGACTAATTAATTTATGACTTACTATAACTCCCGCGAAGTATTTGTACAAGATACCACATTATATGCGGATTTGAAACGAACCATTGGTTTGTAGGATCACGATGGCGGGTAAACTTGGAGTCACTTAGGATCAGTCCCCAGCATGATTTGCATGTCTAGTGATCACAGTAAGCTCCGGCTCATTTATCAATGGTAAACACATACCATAGTGACGTCTATTGAAGATGATTCGGAAGGTCCTGGCGGACTTATAAGGTCCACAGCACCAGATCGCGGCTTTGTTCTTCAGAGGCGATAGTCTCCTGCAGTGGTTGAATGAGTAAATAATGTGCACCGGAGAATAATTATCCATTCACCCTAAATACCATAACTAGAGCACCAAGTACGGTGAGGCATAGTCAAGTAGCGCTAACGGGGCAACGCACTACTCTCATTGTTTATGCCAATCTGGGTCAGAGGACCTGTAGACAGCGCCTCGCCACCTGTTAACGTCATTCAGATTAGTCGCATGTACTTCAGCATCAAATACTGACATACCATTCTGCTTCGACGTGTCGGGCCCGAGAGCAAGCATCCCTCTGGAGACTGGCACGATTCGACCATCCTGTGTACATTCCAGCTCGAAAAATATGACCTCGATTTTCTCACCCATCCAGAGGGATTTTGCCGCAATCAATCGTCCGCCATGGGTCTTTATGATGTAACAGTCTTCCGAAATGGGCCCGTCCCATCTATCCCAGGCGGCTTGCGAACCCCACTCGTCCCATCGAACGATCGAATTATTGGTCGAGCTCGCGTACTCCAAGAGCGTTTGGGCTTGTAAACATACATTCTCCCCGTGATACGTTCCGTTGGTGGACACACATATCAGTCGGGATTTGGGCGATACCTCCCAGACTTGGGGTCGAAGACTTGGTGGAGTATAGAGCGAGGAAGAGAAATGGACCCCCATTACTTTTTCGTTTTCGATAGTACCTGCTGGTAGGGCCAGGGATGCAACGTGTATGGTCGGTGAGCCTGTAGCTAGTGGGTTGAGCTTGTAGAGTTCCAATAGACCAAATGTATCCTCCGGTAGGCTCTGAGCGAGCGGTTCCGTAGGGTCGAATCGGCGACATATGACGAGGATATCGTCGGATAGAAAGTCGAATATTCTTGTCTGGTGGCGGACTCTATGGTCGCTAGTTTTGACTATCAGACGCTAGATACAGCGGATTGTAACGGCTTGGCTTCTAGAAGTAGACGAAACTCACCGTGACTTCTTGCCCCGTCGTCCAGTTCCAGATAACCAGGAGAGACAATGATACCTGTCTATCCACGGCAAATACACCAATAAGCAAGTGGCCAAATAGCTCGATCCCATCGCCCCAAGTTGTTACAATCATAAATTCATTGAACCGTTTGAGGGCAATTGGCAGTTTGGGCGATTTTGGGTGGCGTTCTTTTGTAGTTGCCGTCAGCAGGTGGATGGTGAAGTGCCGGTCAAGTACCGCAAGCAGGTCCTGGTCTGGATCCACAGCCAAGCTGACCTGGTGCTGAATCTCAGTCCGAAAGCTCCATTGATTGAACCCAGTGCCCCGGTTGTTTGATTCGTTTTGGAAAAACATATAGCCCGTGGTACCCTCCGAGGACCATACGGTCGTTCCATTGGCCGACGCTTCCACTTGACCCTTGCCCTTCGGAAGCTCGTGGTATGACACCACATTATCCGGGATCGAAGCTTGATCGTACCATCGGTCCCAGTGGTCGTCAAGTATCTGCTTCTTCTGGGCATAACTTATATCCGTTCGAGGGCAGAATGGTTCACCGTAACCACAGTTCTCCAACGCTAGCAAGTACTGCAAGTAGTCGTTCATAGATATAAAAGCTCTCAATGAGCGACAGACCTGATGGAAGAAGCGGTCAGCGCGGCTGGTTTAATGTGCTTGTAGTAACAACTAACTTGGCGGCATGCTCGAATGGATGCGGGAGTGGACGCTGAAAAGATAGCTAGCAGGACATCTGGGGGAAGAGTGTCTAGTGATGCAGCCGCCATTTTAAAAAAAAAAAAACAATTTTGTCGCTTCAAGTTACGGGGAACGCTCAGGGGGTTTCACGAGGTGTTTGGTCAGGAAGCAAGGCAGCGACGGATCAGGATACGCGTTGTGATCACCTGTTTGGTGGCTGTGCTATGATCTTATCTATTTCTAGGCATCCTCAACCATCGACCTGTCAAAACACAAATATTGTCTTTTTGCCCCGCATAGCAACAAAAACCAGCTGTGTGGGTCATCTTCATATCAGTTTAGTAACTTTATGGGTTGTTTTAGTGGCTATCAACCTCGAATAAGCCAGCAACTTTCAGAGACGACGAGAGCGCCATGAATGATCAATCGCAAAGGCCGGAGAATAGTGTGCTCAAGTGTAGCAAGCAGTCAATAACCCGGTCAATGTCCGAATCAGTGATACTTATTAGAGCTGATTCGCGCATATAGTACGACTATAGTGCAGAGAACAACCCAGAATGTATCCTACTCATGCTTATAAGCCGGTCTGTACGCCCCATTGTATCTCAGTCTCTCAACAATTGATTCACTCTTTATCTACTTCTCGGTGTGCTTTATGAAGCTACTAAAGTGCGGTGCATGCAGATCCATCCACCACGTGACCAGTCTCCTATGAGACTGGTCGATTCGCGGCGTGTCTCTCGAACGGGAAACAATTCTGCATATATCGTCAGTACGAAATGTTGAGAGCGTTGCTGACCTTTTCCTGTGCAAGATACAGGCAGATTGGACAATGTTTAGATGCCGAACATTCCCTCGCAAGGTGCGCGCTAGCGATCTTTTGAATTTGAAAATGGGAAAAATCGGCCCGATTTGAATTGATGGCGCACACCTTGTGAGCGAATGTTCGGCGTCTGGACCTTGTTGATCATGCCTATAAATTGCACGGGGGGAGCACACAAGTAATCTCTACAGTTCGTACTGACGATATCTACAAAATCTTCTCCCGTTCGGGAGGCACACTGCGAATCGACCAGCCTCCTATGAGACTGGTCACGTGGTGGATGGATCTGCATGCACCGCACTTTACCTGATCTTTACGATACAGGCAGGTCTTGCGAGGATGCCAGACATCTATTGTTCGACGAAAGCAGATACTAATCGCGATGATTATAAACACTCGGGGTGGCATCGAACTCTTTTTGGTCTGGCGGAAGGGCCTAAATGTGTACATGTATGCACCCTGTCCGCCATCGAGGCTCGCCTCCGAACTGAGCAAGAACTTGTGCCATCTTAGCACAATCATAATTTGGGATGCGGGCATGGGCTGGCACTGAAAAAAGCCCTTGTCGTGGCTGTCCGACGGATTTCGCCCAAACTTCTTGCTCGAGGTAAATAAATGGCCCAATCCCGGACTTTGGTGAATATAGTCATGGACGATCAAAGCCGCTAAATTGTGCGTGGCCCTATCACGGCTTGGGCAGTCTTGGCAGGTTTCTGTCTGTTTACATATGTTTGGTTTGGGCCGTTTGCGCGTGCATAAGAAGTCGCGAGTGGCCACCTACTTTCGAGCAACAACCACCACTACCACCACCATGGGAACTCGTGGCGTGAAAGCATACCTGTACAAAAGTACGCTCTCGTTATCTCACATTGAACAACTGACCTAAATACGTTCCAGAGCGGTACTATAGGACGTACATACCTTGCAGCGCCCACCCAGATACCTTTGGCGCATGGTTTGCAGAACAGGTGCCACGAGATGAACGTGATCGGCAAGGTATGTCACACCAATCGTTCAAGATGACTGTTCATAAACTCCGTTTCATTTAGCTTGGATTACATCGCTCATTGAGCAGATCGAGCTGGAAGTGTGCTGGCGAAACGAATGTGGGATTCCCGACAAAAAACGTTTGGACCTCGACTACGAATGGGGCGAGGTTGAGCATGGCTTTGAGATTTTTTACGAAGGCAGGCCAATGGTGTTTCAGGATATTAAGAGTATTGAGGATGGTATGGTCCCGGACAAGGACTACGCCACCGAATGGTCGTACGTGATCGACCTCGACAACCGAGCCTTCACTATCAACGGTCTCATGCACTTCCGACTCGACAACATGCCATCTGGGTCAATCAACCGCTACTTCTGGCGCATCCCGTCTTCAATCGACCCTGGTACCAACTGTATCCCGACCTTTGCCCACCCTCCCAGCACACCTGTCGAATACATCGCAACTGTCTCTCGTTGGCCCCATCCCGACTTTGATGTCATTCAGACCCATGAGGAGTACAAGGCGGTGGCACCTATACTGGTTTCGACGGAAGAATGGGGTGCACCTACATGGACTAGCCTCACAACCGCTCAACAACTCTCAGAGAACCTAGTCCAGGTAATCTTACGCGACAGCGCAGAGAGGTTGTCGAACCCCGACGTGACGAAAACGCGCCTCTCTTTTTGTATCTGCCTCTGGCAAGTACTCAGCGCGGCTGCGCCCTCTCACTTGTGTTGTTTACCAGACTCAGACTCGCCAACCTCTCAAGCAATTTCAAACGACCGTGTTCGTCCTATTTACGATCTAGACAATTCGGGCCTCTCGAACTGCATGACCCCTCATTACTTTACTTGGGAATCAATGCACGACAAGAACTATGATCACAAGCCACATTGGTTCCGTGGATGCCTCGTCGTTTTCTGTCCTAGACTTGATGATTCGGAGTATGTGGAGTACGAGACCCTACTTATGGTCAGCAACCTTCGAAAGTTCGGTCGCACTACTGGCGTTGGCATTATCTTTTCCGGACGGCACGTTCTGGCTGTTTCAGTCGATGGCGATACTGTGCGCTGCTCTCATCCCCTACCTTTCCACGACGTGAAAATGAAAATCCAAGACGGCTTCCTACTGGCAACGCACCTGCTGAGCCTTCACACGGCGACAAATAAAACGCCGTGGATCCACACCCCCTCTTCAGTTTGCCCGGCCATGAACCGCCCCCGGAGACTACCAGACGAGCTTATCCTAGAGATAGCGTTCTATCTTGGCGACAGCGACTATCGGCGCCTCGGTCAGGTCTCTCGCTTGTTCCGTGGGGTATATGCGAACTACCCTCGAGTACTAGACTACGTCCTTCTAGGCTACGCCGGCAACGGAAACTATTCCGTACTGCACAATGGTACAATGGCGATTCAGACCCTTCATCTTCAACGCTGTGCGCCATTTAATCATCACTACGAAAACCTAGCTCATTCGTTCAAGCATATCAGTCACGGAGCATTCAACTTACGTCCCGGCCGCTCGTATGACCGCTCTTGCATCGTCCAAGGAGCTGAAGCCGAGCATGAAGCGACTCTCGAAAAAAACGTCAAGTTTAAGAGAAATAATTGTTTGTCCCAGATACACTTGCAAGCTGTGTTCGGTATGTGGGACTTTGTGCCGCCTGCGGAGGCGAGGAGTAACTTCCCTGGGGAGGCGAAGTTTGATCCAGTAGGTGATTTTCGGGAAGGAAAGGGAACCTGGAGCGAGTATCGTTGGTGAAATATGTGAAGTCTGTAGCTGAATGTTTATGCTGAGTTTGATAATGAATAATGTCCACAATGAAGTATCTGTTGGGCGGCGGAGCCGCCGGATAGGGGTTGCTTACGTGTATGTTCCGGCTGTATATAGGCTTCGTGTATGCATCCGGTTCTGGGGGATTTCTCCCCCCGACCATCGTCTCTAGCTCATCGCAGTCGCGTGGTCGCGACGCTCTTGACCTCGCGCATCAGTATCAACCGACTAGAGCTATATGAGAGCTTCGGCGAGAGTAACAAGAGACTAACCCCTGTTCTAGCTAAGTATGCAATTATTCACACTACTCCGTTTTGGCAATCTCAGGCGGGCGCAGATGGTGGAACTGACCTCAGTCGAGCTGAGAAGAAGCCCTGTAGCTCATTAGACAGTGCTCCGTATGAATATCATGTAAATAATGCGCATATAGCATGGATATCTGAATGTTTGAGCCCTCGGCGCTTAACTGGTACGCCAACTCTTGGTCCGAGTTGGCCTAGTTGAGGTACCAGTTGGGCCCCAGTTTTGCGAGTCGTGAAACCCCTTATTAGATTATACGTGGAGTACAAGATCATCCGAACGTTCAACAACCTTCGAACGTACGCTAGGATATGTCCTAGCCGACCCTAGCATTACCATGTTGTTATTTCATCTTTTTTTAATCGATAGTTTATTGTCAGATTAAGGCATGGGCTTATGTACCGACACCAAGAGCAACAAAGAGGTACTAAACCACGCGAAAGAGAGAAAAGGAGAAGTGGAAAGAGCCTGGGGCTAGTACTATCTACGGCTGTGTTTCATCTTGACATAAATGCGTGTATCATAGCTGAAAGGTACCTTTACCCATTGGTGTCGGCAGTCGCGATATAAAGTCATGGGACAAACGAGTGCTACAACTATCCATGGTATTTAAATATAAATCATATGAAAAACGTTTCACGATCGCCGTGAAATCCGTTGCGGGTCGCATAAAGCCGTCATACCCACAGAGTTCAGCTTACGTTTATACTTTTTGTAATAAGTATATCGTCATCAGTGCGTCACCGATAGTGCGCGAACAACGAGGGCTTTGTCTCGGGTTGCGACGTCGGGTCGCAGGGCCGCGTTTCTAGCCAGTGAAACGAGCATGGGGCTTGTGGAGTCGGGCTCGGACAAAGATGATGTCAGGGAGGCGCCGAGGGATAAATACGGCCAAGCAACCCTGTTGGACCCGCCTCCCCACCTTCTTGCTTCCTCCGTTCAAAAACTCGTCCCCAACGGTCTTTCTCCATCTCTGCCACGTTCACTTGTTTTCATCGCTGTCTGGTCTCTGAAAGCTAGTTCTGCGAAGATATACTGCGGTTGCGACCTGTCTTATACGTAAAACGTAACCCTAAGGACCTAGAGAGATTAAATAGTGAGCGATCCACCTCCTTATTTTCCGTGACTCCGAAAGCTGAGACTAGACCTGTTTAGCCAACGATGACGACGGCGTCCCCACCAGGCTACTCGCGCTTGTTCGCAACCGGCTTGTTTCTATCAACGGAAATCCCGCCGGCGGCATCAGCGCCTCCATCTGGCAGCCGATCAGCAACTCCGACGCCCATCTCCACCGCTCCACAAACGCCCATGCTTGAATCAGCCATCGCGGCGCTGGCGAGCTCAGCCATGCTCGTCGTTCCACCTCACGCCCGACGCCCTAAGCTGGCGGCACTTCGGACATACTCTGCCAAGTCGGTGTTGACCGCGAGTTCGAATCCGCCTTCGGCCGGACCGACGAGCTCGTCTGTGCCGCCTTCGCCACGTGTAGTGAGGCGGCGCAAGTCGTCGGTTACGTTGGCGCATAACCCGATTGCGGCTAT
Organism: Ceratobasidium sp. 395; assembly: GCA_019616345.1. NCBI lineage: Eukaryota > Fungi > Basidiomycota > Agaricomycetes > Cantharellales > Ceratobasidiaceae > Ceratobasidium > Ceratobasidium sp. 395. The sequence continues at coordinate 922 of WSTH01000157.1, read as the reverse complement.
CAAGAGTCCGACCCGGTCGGCGGGGATGTCGAGTCGTACGCAGAGTGTGCTGAATGCGTTGGGTAGTCCGACGAAGGAGCGGCGTGCTTGGTCGTTGGATGTAGTCGGGGAGAGGAGTATGGAGGGGATCGAGAGTGAGGGTGGGAAAAGTGTTAGGTCAGTTGGTTTTAATTTCGGTTGGGTGATGTATAATGTGTTAATCTGGGTTATTGGATAGGCCTCGTCGAGCTGTTGTAGCGCGTAAACCACCTCCGACTGTTCCACTTCCGGCTCCGCCCGTTCAACTACCTATCCTCTCTCTTCCGACGCTCACACTCCAAACGACGTTCCCCTCGCCAATGAACCTCTCTCCAGCGCTTACACCCTCTCCAAATATCCTCCCCGCACCCACCCCAGGCGCAATCGACCTAGGTCTCCACAAGTTCTCATTCGCGAACCATAAACTTGCCGCACCTCGACCTATCCGGAGCCCACTTGTATCCATGTCGAGTGCGAATGCGGACCTTGGACCTGGGTACTTCGACGTTCCGATTATGAGAGGGTCGTCGCCTTTGTTGCCGGAGAACGAGATGGATGTCGAATGATTTCGGGGCTTTACTGGATAAAGCTATGATTCATGTGTATACGGGCAATTCGACGAGGTGTATATCTAGGGGCTGGGTAGTTATTTATTGGGCATTCGATCATCGAATTATTTAATTAGTCGCTTTCGCGTTTCTCTTTACTAGTCTTGTTACTGTATTTGTCCTCTTTTCTTTTTCTTTTTGCTTTGAGTGTACACACGCATATGCCCTGATTCTTTTGGTACCCCCGGCTTCTACTCGATGGTATACGGACTCTCGGTATTATCCCCGCTTAAAATAATACAAAATTGACGTACGTTCAGCCTTTCGTGGGGAGCTAGTGGTGCGGTTTGGAATGC